>JAOUZG010014698.1:916752-945302 GCA_026289955.1 Argiope argentata | reverse complement strand
TAGGACATTAGACATCTTCTATTCCATGGATGTCCATTTATTTATGGCTATATAATGTATGTTTATGATAAAATAAATTTATCTTTACTAAGTAAAAAAGGCATAATTGTACAGGTCAGTATTTGCATTTCCCAGAAAAAATCATAAAACCTAGATTATCAAATTTGTCATCAATATATATAGGAGGATGGGAATGTACATTTTAGAGCAATTTTTGAAGCTTTATTTATAATTTTAATCAACTGAAAACAAAAAGAAAATTTTATGCAATTTTGAAGAAATACTATAAGATATATTGCACAAAAATCCTTTTTGTTTTAAATTATCCTTGTTTTAAATTAGAGAAAATTAATATTCTATAATAAATACATCTTATATAGTTCTATGCCATGTGACTTGATACTATCAAGATGGCTCGGAAAGGCCATCAACCATAGTTCATTAAGCCAATGGCAATTTGAAAAATAAAACAATGTTAATGCATATCACAAACCAACAATTAAAAAGACTTATAAAAAGTTATACCTTTTTTGCAGCTGCTTTTTTCCACTTTCTCTCTTGCGCAAAATCTGTAGCTAACCAAGCCATTTCTTCTAATAAATAATCCCAATGAGCCTTAATTCTTGGAGTTTCAGCAACTTTTGGCAATCTTTTCAAGGACCACAAACCTTCTTTCCGCAAATCGCCAACTCTTTGCATAACATAAGCTTCCTACAAAAATGATTAAAAAAAAAAAAAAGAACCATTGCTTTTGCAATATATTTGTTAAATATCAATATACTGATTGACATTGCCCACAAGGTGGCGCTTCTGTTACCCTCTCCCAGGAAGAATATATATGTAGTTTTTTTATGCTCATGATGTCTTGAATAAACATTGTGTCTTGTGAAATATTTGTCTCTTTTTATTAGAATCTATGACAGTCTCCATTTATTAGTCTTTGAAAGCCTATAAGAAATTTTTTATAGTGTCGAACACCCGAGAATCTGGAACTCTTAAGGTTATTCAGATAAGCATTGCGTAAAAATTTTGATGAATGCGAAAATCAAATTTGAAGGTTAGAATCATTGAATGTTACTTCTGGAAGCTATAGAAATTTACTTTGGCCAATAATTTTGCAGAAATTCCCAGAATTGAATTTTGAATTCATTTGAAATTGGAAAGAATAATCAGTTTGATATTAAAGAACTTAAGGAATTTTCTAGGAAAGAAATTTTTCTGAAGCTGCTAATCCTATGAACTATTCAAAACTCTTACAACGATAAGATACAAGAAAAAGCAGGAAATCATGGAATAACTTTGATTTTAAACCAAAAATAGCAAGTGCATCTACATTATCAATGCTGAATAATAAATTTATATTTTGTAACAAGAGCGACCATGAAGAATTCAAATTTGAAAAATTGGAAAAATGTTTTTCCCGATTTGGTTCATGACATTTAGGAACTTTCTGTTTGAAGCATTTACATTGCAAGAAATGTAAAAAAAAAAAAAAAAAAAAAAAAACCCACACCAAAAATCTGTATAAATCAGAATGCTCTTATTCATTCCACATTTCCGAAAACCAGCCGTCATTTCTCATTCTTCTGTCACAAATGGAGAAAGTCAGGTGTCATTCATCAGAGAAGACATTTTGAAAAAATTAGGACTCAGTTGGAAAAACTATTCTAATGTAAATATTCATACATTTTCAGCAAATGAAAGTAGACATTGACACCTGCAGAAAGTGGAATTAACATTACATCTGACATATTAAAGTTTGGAATATCAATTATGACTCATCACAGTGCAGGTCAAGAATCCATTTCAATTCTAAAGGGGTAGATTGTTTATGAAAAATAGCGAAAAAAAGAAATAAAAAGAATAAACTAGCATTGCTTTGAGTACGATTTTTGGCTTTGTCTTTTCAAGGTCACTCTTCTGTTTCTAAATGAATAACATCTGCTTTAATTTATTAATTGAGGAGAAGCTAACAAGAAAATTGGAATCATTTTGGATTATTGAACCCTTGGGTGTAGATTGTCCCCATGAGTGATTAGAAGATTTAAAGGCTTTAAGACAGTTTGAAAATTCAATTAAAAAATAGCCGTTATGAAGTTAGATTACCTTGAATTAATGCAGATGTCACATTTCATGACAATTATGTAAATGCAAAAAGATTGAAGCAATTTTGCTCTAACATGAATTTTTATGATGAATATAGACAAGTTATACGTGATCAAATCAAAGATGGTATAGTAGAAAATGTAACTGAATCCTAATGTAACGGATAGGGAAAGAACCTATTACATTCCTCATCGAACAGTACTTAGAAAGAATCACACTTCTACAAAATTGTTAGTTTATATTGCATCTTTAAAAGAAAAGAATCAGAAATCATTAACCGATTGTTTACTTCAAGGTCCAATTCTTATTCCAGAACTTTTAAAAGTTTTGCTGAAATTTAGAATGCATCAAATTACCTTCACTGCAAACATTCAAAAGGCATTTCTTAAAATATCAATTCATTGTGAAGATAGGGATGCCATGCAATTTCTATGGTTGCACTATAATTCGAATTTATCGATTACGAAGATTCAGATTTACAGGATGTTCTATGTGATGTTTGGAGCTAATTCCAGCCCTTTTCTTCTTGGTGCTTGTATCAAACATTACTTTAAGACATTTGGAAGTGCATATCCAAAAACCAGAACTACTCAGTAACTACATGTATGTTGATGACTTCATTTGTGGAACAGATACTGAAATAGAAGCTAAATAGAATGCTATAACTACCATGAATAAGGCTTCAATGAATTTAGCAAATTGGAACTCAAATTCACCTGTATTACAAAAGGAATATGAGACAGAAATACAGGAAGGTTCAGTACCTTTGTATGATTAATCTGCAAAAGTATTGGGACTCGAATGTAACACTCTAATGATGCTTTCTCATTTAGTGCACTAGATATCATTGAATTTACACAGGAAAATGAGCAAACCAAGCGTTCTGTTTTGAAAGCTGCTTCAAGAATTTTTAACCCTTAAGGATTTCTTGCTTCCTATGTGTTTCAAACAAAGGTGATTTTCCAAAATTTATGGCTTACTGGTAATAACTGGGATAAATCTATTTCAACAAAAATACTATCCAGATGGATAAAATGGTATAAGCAATTAAAGGAATTTCTGGAAGTTCAAATATCATAATGGTATTCCAGCACTGATATCAACTTCTCTGACGGTTGGGAACTGCATTATTTCAACGACAGTTCGCAGACTGCCTATGGGGCTGTTGTGTATGTTAAGTTTCCATACCAGAATGAGACTAAAACTGTTCTTGTTATTTGCAAAAGCAGAGTTGCTCCACTTAAAAAGTTGTTTTTACCAAGACTTGAACTCAAGGCTGCATTATTAGGTGCCCGACTAATTGCTTCAATTCAAAAACATTTTACAGATGCTTCCGCCTGTACGAGGACAGATTCAAAAATTGTGTTATTGGATTAAAAATACTTGTCGATAGAAGACCTTCCTACTGTATCGAGTGACAGAAATCCAGGAAAAAACACTATCTGAAGTGTGGAAACATTGCCCTGGTTCCAAGAATAATGCAGATAAAATCACATGAGTTCTCTTGTTAAGAATTTGATGACTGATCAAGTTTAGTGACATGGTCCACAGTAGCTAATTCAACAAGACTCGATGTGATGTGTGTCATCTTATAACGACAGTCATCATGATCCATTAAGCGTCTCGACTGAAGAATGTGTTATTTCACTAACTACGTGTGCTGATATTGTGGAAACAATACTTGACATTAAAAATTTCAGCAATTTACCTTAATTATTACATTACTTCATATGTATTTAAGTTTCTGAAAAACTTAAAATTACAAGAAAAACAGTTGAGCATTTTACAACAGAAGTGTCTAGTGCTGTGGATTATAGAATAAAATTGTCAGTTTCGCTGTTTTTGAAATGAAATTAATTGTATCGAAACATAAATGTGTGTAGATAAGAATTTTAAATTGTATGGTCTTAATACTAAAATTGATATTAAAAGTTTATTAAGAATAAAGAGTAGATTTAGATTAGTTAAATCTTCTTTAGATGTATATGAAGTGAATCTTCATATATTGTCTAATAATTATTTTTCGTCTTATTGTTTTAAATAAACATGAAGTTCTTCATAGTGACATTAACAATACTTTAATCCAAATAAGAGCCAAATTTTGGATTTTAAAATCTAGATATTTCAAAAAATCAATCTTATATAGTTGCAATTTTGTAAAAAATTTAATGTTAATCCGAATTCAAGAAATTTCAGCTCCCCTCCCTTCTGGTCGAATTGAGAAGTTGCAACCATTTAAAGTTAGTAAAATTGATTTTTCAGGGCCATTAATTTTAAGAGATGGCTCTAAGTGTACATTGCTTTGCTTATTTTTGCCATTGCTCAAACAATATATTTGGAATTGGTAGATACACCATAATTTAAGTGCAAAGTGTTTCATTCAAGCATTTCAAAGATTCATTTATCATGGTGCATTTAAGATAATATAACCTGATAATGCAAAAAAATTCAAGAGCTGATAAAGAATTGAAATATTTGTATCAATTGTGTAATGATAAAAATATTTCTTGATTTATTGTGAAAAGTGGTATTACTTGAAAATTCATTATTGAAGGTGTTCCCAGGTGCGGAGGGTTCTGGCAACAATTAGTAAAAGCATGTTTAAAATGTATTTTTGGTAAATCTGCATTAATTTAATGAATATTCATTGTATACTATACTAGTTAAAGTTGAGGTTGTGATTAATTCACACCCAATTACATATTTGTATTGTAATGTATATGAACAAGATCCTCTATCACCATCTCATTTCTTAACTGGGTCAAAGTTAATTGTTTTGCCATCGGCAAATGCTATATCTAAATCTTCATAATGTTATCTTATAAAAAGAAGGAAATGTCGATTATTGTTGTTAGATCATTTCTGGTAAAGGTTTTATAAAGAGTATACTTTGGAACTAAGATCTGCTATGTTTTTAAAAATACCCAAGAATTAATTGTGTCCAGTTTTAAGTTGATTATTTGTACAGAGGATAATGGTAAAAGATATATCAGGATATTGGTTAAAATTAAAACTTTGTTTCTAAGAGGAAATGGAAAAATTAGATCTTGTGAAGCCAAGATATCTAATGATACTTTAATAAGGCCAGAGGGGAAATTAATTTGTGATGCATCGGGCGGAGGGGGTTAAATACCTATGTACTAATTGATAATCGCCCACGAAGTGGCGCTCCTGTTACCCTCTCAGAGGAAGAATATATGTGTAGTTTTTTTGTGTACGTGCTGTCTTGAATAAACATTGTCTTGTGAAGAATTTGTCTCCATTTCTTGGAATTTTTGAAAGTCTAGTAGAAATATTTTAATATTGAACTTAAAACTATGCTGTATTCTTTAATAGGTAATTGAACTTTATACTTTTTGAAACTTCCCTAATAACTGCCGTGTCAAAAAGATGAGAAATAGTCAATAAGTAATGTAAAATTTAGCAACAGTAAAATTAAAGGTAGTTTTTTAAAACTTTAATTAATTTCAGCTACAAATATTACAATTTTTATTTTAATTATTTTCTATTACACAGTCTTTAATTTATATTTTATTAATATAAACATTATAGCACCATGTAATTAATTTTTCTTATCTTCGATAAATATATATTCTTGTCAATGCATTTATTTCATCCCTTTATTTTACGATTTATTTATTTTTTAGGTTTCTTTCATCCTTTGTCTTTTTTTTTTATTTTTTGGTTTTAAACATTTTCTTTAAAAACAGCCAAACCTTCAAAAACTATTTTCCAATTAACACTTCAAGGCAATGAACTACTGAAATGATTATGTCTAGAATCAACATAATGAGGTCCTTTTATTCTAATACTCCAGACTTCTACAGTTGTGAATATCTTTTCGGATAAAACATAGAATCATAATAGCATTCCAAAATAAGTCTGTTACCTGTTTTGCTCTCTCAACTATTTCTTCCTGTGATCCTATCTGCGAGTCATAGACAGATGATATTGAATTATGTTTTGATGAATGCTTATGAGAAATAACAGGCTGTTTAACATTCTTTATTGTAGTAGAACTCTGAACTGATGATGAGGTACTGACTAAGCGTGGAGATGAGGGTACAGAAGCAGTTCGGAATGCCTGGGAGTGACTAGAATTTGATGATTTTAATAATGAATTGTCAGCAGGAGATCCTAGAGAGAAATATATATATAAATTATTTCCCAAATTTAACTAGAGGTTAACAACACATTCTGAATTTTTTTCTTCACATTGAAATAAATAGTAGATTCATATTCTTAGGTGTTTACTGCTATATTTAAAAACTATATTAATTGAAGATACTAATATCTGACAACTTAAAAATATATATACAGTTCCTAAATGGAAACTGTGCACTTCCAACAATGTAGAATACCTTATTGTTTAACAGATAATTGAACTCAATATATTGAAAATCAATATATATCTGTTATATCCTGTTCCAGTCACTTTTTTTTCTTTCTTCTTAATATAAAAACTTTCAACAAATGACAAATAGAATGGTCGGAACTGCATGACCATTATTGGGTTATACATAGTGCTGAAACAGAATTTATATTTCATAATTTATACTATATTCATAATTTAACTCAGCATTATATGATTTGCAGTTATGAAGCAACATGAAAAATTTTTTCATGTTGCTTCATAACTTCATGTTGCTTCATAACAACATGAGAATTTTAGATTTTTAGACCCAAATCTATCAATTATCAGTTACTAGAAAGCTTAAGAATGTAACTAAACTGTTATTGTTCAGTTAAGAAAAGTTGAATTCAAATTTACAAATAATTTTAAATTAATGCAGTTCAATATTCAAATCCAAAATTGAAAGCAAGCTAACAGAATACTTTATTCTCTGTATTTATTCAAGTGAGATGCCTCAACATAGAGAACTCTTCTTTGATCACAGCATTAGAGATTTAAAAAGGTATTATTAAATGATCCTTTAAGATTATTAAATAGTTTACTAAATGCATTAAAAAACATTTCACTTTAGTGTGATCAAATAATATATATTCAAAATAATTACGTTCATGTTAATTTAAAAAGTTACATTGCAAAATAATAGTGGAAATGAAAATCTTACCACAGAACTGATGATTGGAATAAAACATAGTATTAGATATTTTTAAGGATGAATTTAAATTCCATTATAGCATTTAAAAACATTGTTAAATATAATGTAATTATTAAAATAGTTTTTTTAATGTAGGGCAAATCTATAATTGATAGAACTATCTAAAATTTAAAATACATAATAAATCTTGAGTATCATGATGCTATATAATAGCAGTGCACTTTAAGTGTGCAATAAAAACAAAGCTACATCTATTTAATTAATCATCAGTCAATCATAATTATCTTTAAAGCACTTGTAAAAAAATGTAAGGAAAATCTTATGCCATAGTTTATATTTCTATAACAAAAAATAAGTATTTCACCTTTACATTTTTAAACTAAGCAAATCATCCAATCAATTAAGTACATTCTTTAACCACAAAAGTATATTCTTTATAAAATACTAACCACATTTGCCGACTAGCCAGTTCGCCAATCTTAATGCTTGTTAAAATGTTAATAATTAAATATTTTGAATAACTACTCTTTTAATAACATTTTCATCAAAATAATTTAAAGCTTCAAATTTAGTTAGTCAGAGTTCATTCCATTATAAAGACCTTAAGCTATAATACAAAATGCATCTCTCTAATTTTCAGTTTGTTGCTGTAGTATTTCTTGTTAAATTAAAGTGAAAATTATTAAACTGTAATTAATATTAAAACATTTTTTATTAAAACTCTGCATTTAAACCTCATGTGCATTAGAGAATATCTTTCATAATTTGTTATATCTCAAGAATTATTCATTTTTTTTTCAGCTTCATCATGAAATTCAGTTTTAATTTTATTTTTAAAAGGATTTAACTTCGAATAATAACATTTTATTTTGTTTGAGTCTATAAATATACTTAAAAAAATTATGAAGTCTAAATTTTAAATAGACCTTCAGTCCCAAAGAAACATAACTTGTGAAATATTCTTGAAAACTTTTAAATGAATATATGGATGTTTCTATTTTTTCCTATTTGATCTGAATGCTTAGTAAAGTTTCGAATAAAATAGTTTAGAACAATCAACAATTTCATAATCAATCAGTTTTGAGAAACCCCGGGTGCTGACTGCAGCATCATTATATTTAATGAAGTGATTGATATTCAATGAAGTGATGATCATAAATTGTTCTTATTTTTCTTTTGAGTGGTATTCAAATTTCTATAAATCAGTCAGTTTTAGTGAATGATTTAATTAATTGTAATGCAACTCTTCTTTTTTAAAATATTAGTATCTCAAGAATGTTTTATTATAAATGAATTCCAAAATAGAGAATCTATGTAAAAGCTGAAAATTATTAATTTATAATAATCTTTTTAATTATATTATATTACATAAAATATTATTAGCTTCATTTAAAAACATTTTAACTCATGTATATTTTAAAAATTTGCATATTAAACCTGAATTCAAAGAATATATATAAAAACATATAAGCCTTAAAAAAACCTGTTTTACTGAATTTAAAATGCAATACTGTAAATGTATCATTTTTGTAGAGAAATTATCTTCACTCATTTTTTTAGAAAATATATCATGTAAGATGATGTTGCTTTGACTTAGGCTTTTGAAGCCACAGACAATTTTGTGGACAGAAAGTTGATGATTTATTTCTTTTGAAATATTAACTTTTCGCTTTTAAGTTTATTAGAAAATGATAAATCTGGTTGTAACATTTGACAATTTATCACCAACAAAAGATTATAACTTCGCACAAATATACATGATTAACACAATGCTCCTCTTTGGTTAATAAAAGGCAGGGTAGTAAGCAGACATAGCCCAAAAAAGAAAATAGAAATCAATATAAACATTAAGGGAATGTAATGAAAGGTGTATGTATACAAATATATTATTGTTATTACCTTTTATTTTCAATTTTCTAGCAAGAAAAAAAATATTTAGAGAATAAAAAAATTTGCAGATTATATATTATATATATATATATATATATAGCTTTTCTAAAAATTAGCTATTTTACAATACAATAGTCACATGATGAGTTCAAACCAATTTAGACCATCTTTTCAAAAAAGGGAAAAAGCCAAGACAAAAGTTTTTGAATTTGACCAAAAATAAAATAATAATAATTTTTTTAAAAAAAAAACCTCCTAAATATTGGCGTATGAGAAGTCTAAATAGTCTTTGATTGATTTTAAGATTTTCATTGATTAATAATTTAAATTAGGACAAACAATGACTTAAAAAATAATAATGTTCTCACATGATGACTTAAAATTTATAATAGCAAATTTCAATTTTTATTTCATTTCTTACAGACACATGCTGAAAATTACTTTATATGTTTAATTTGAAATAATAGTTGATTTGTTTTATTTATTTGAGCCTTTAGTAAATATGATGGCAACATGTTGATATAAGCTAATTTCCTCCATTCATGCATTATGTGCCCATGGAGATTAAATATTATTTTCATTTTGACAAATAAATTGTAGAAAAATGATTAAATTGTTTTTTATTTTTATTTAAAATTAGTTTATTAGTTAAAACAGTATCATTCAAAAGATAATTTTTTTGTTCAATATAATGTAAAAAACTGGTTTTTGCTTAATATTTTCAGAAGTTGGGGGGGGGGACAAAATTTTACTTAACTTTTAATTAATATTCTAATAAATAATTAGGAAAACTAGTTCCGAGGGGCACATTTCCAGCCTACAAGGTACACTCATGCAAAATTCAGTAGTTGTAGGACAAACAGTCAGGCCTGTACAGTGTCAACACACACATTGAGATATATTATAAGTATAGACTTAAATTTATACAAATAACATAAAGAACCTAACATTTCAAAGAAATATTTACTTTGAAAATATTGGATGTGTCGATGTTCTATTTCAATGGAATGAAACAGAGCAAGGAAAATTCTTAATATCAAAAACATAGAAAACTAAAGATATTATTAAGAGAATTCAGGACTTAGATTAAAGAATTTGGACAAGATTTAAAGTGACCAAAAATAAGGCTGAAAAAAAATAATTCCAAAATTATTTTATAGCAATTCATTATCAAAATTATAAATAAATTAAATTACCTTGTGAAAATAATGCAGGGTTCCCTATGGTTTGTAAAGATGACAGCGCTAAAATATCAGAAATAGCCTTAATATCATCTGGAGGATCAAAACGATTTGTTTTTAGATAATCTAAAAGTGCAGGTTTCATTTTCTTTCTCCACCCTATAAAATCCACAAGATTTCCACCATTTTTTAGGAAATAATATTCAGTCTGTTGCTGATAGTACTTTGTTTTCAATAATAATAATTTCCTTTGTAAATGGTCGGCAACCTTTTTACGCTTTGCCAGATCTCTATTGACTACAATGGATTTCTCCAGTTTTATTCTTTTTGCTTTAGGGCTACTTGGAATGCTAGAAATTTTACCTTCATAAGATACCAAACCAAATAACAGTTTATTTACACTGGACAAATGTGCTAATAATTCAATATTATTTACAGTTAATACATTGGTACGTACAGGGCTAGTAGTAAGTAACTGACGCTTTACACCAGTTCTCAATTGATTGTGAGTAATGGGAGACTTATGTGGCAAGCTAGTCACTTGCAAAGGCTGCCCAGATGCACTAATGACAATTTTCTGCATTGCATTAGAAGATGCAAGAGATGACACAGTGGCACTCGCCAAGCTGTAAGAATGAACTTTTGTCACATCATTTGATGGTGTAAGACTTGCAGAAGAATCTAACACCATTATCTGTTGAGAAGAGCCTCCACCGCCCAAGGTTGTAGGAGTTATACGGAGTGCATAGACATCAGAAATGCCACTGCTGTTCAAAACTATTCTTGGTGTCTGTGCACCAGTTTGGGCAATGACTGCAGCACTTGCTGTCCGTTGAGCACTTGTGACGGCGTTTGTAAAGTTTCCAAGAGTTTGGAACTGCTGTGGCATGGAAGCACTTACATTCACAATAGAATTTTGTAATTCTACAGTGTGAAGAGGAGAATTTGAAGTGGCAGCCACAAGAATGTGGGCCAGGTCTTGAGTTGATGTGACAGTGCATCTTGGATTTCCTGATTCAGATACAGAAGTTGAACTGGTACCTGCAACAAAAGAATTAGGAAGGGGAAAAAATGAAATATCAATTGAATAATAAGAAAAGTATAAAAATTCAAAAAGTTTTATATTAAAGAATTGGTCTATTAAAAAAATAATAAAATGAAACAGAATTACTAAAAATTATACAACTAAATAAAACTTTCTTCTGAAGGGTGGAGGGAACTATTTCATTCAACACATAAATTAGATCTGCACAATTCAAATTACAGACATTAACACTACATAATAAGCTTTCATCAATAAAGCAACATATAGCCATACCAATATATGTGTAAATATTACAAATTGTTTTACATAAAAATAATGAATCAATTTTAAATGCAAATAAAAAAATTCAATATTTCATATTGGTTTTGATTCCTTCAAGTATAATATTTTGTAATAAAAGAGATTAAAATTTGGATTATTAAGTACTTTGAAATGTAATAGCATTGTTCACCAATACTGATAGTTAACTATTAAAATGTTTGTAACAATTTTAAAAAATTTAGCCACAAAAACAATTTTTTCTATAAGCCCATGTGGCAATTTAAAACAAAAAAAAAACCTTATTTTAAAACTATTTTTTCATACTTATTACAATTAAAGATAAATAAAGCTTTTACTAATAGTTTAACAACTTTGAATTTTGATACAAATTTAATTTAACAGATTATGAAAGGTTATTAAATTTTCTCATATATGGTATAAATAAGCCAAGATAATGCTTTTCAATTTTAAAAGTTGCAATTTCTTTAAAAATCAGAATAAAAAAGATAACTTAATAAGTCACATGGACCACTTTAATTATTTAAGTAACCTTAATTTAAGTTTGATTTCGGGAAGAAAAAATATTACCTGTATATCACATGCTATTTACCTATATACTCTGTTACAAATAATATTTTAAAATAAAGATTACAAATCACACACAAAATAAAATATTTTTAAAGCAAGACCTTTTAAAAACATTTCTGTATTCACATACCCTGAACTTGTACAGGAGTTACTACATGTTGTAGCTGTGGCCCTATAGATACTCGCCGATACTGTAAAGTGCTACCTTCTGGAATGGCATTGCCCTCTGACAAAATAACTGCTGTAGGACCACCTACAGTATTTGTAACAAAAGCTGCCCGACGTTGGTCAAGAGAATGTACTGTTCTAATAGTTGGGACTGTTCGCTGAGTAGTAGAACTGGTAACTTGGTCTTCAGGTTTCTGCTCTTTAGTAATGTTACCATCTTTTCGAGCTTGGATCATGACCCTTTACAGTAGAATAACTAAGAAAGATGATATTTTATGCTTAGACATTTAATAATATATGCTTCAGCTGTACTTAACTGAAACTAAAACAACATATTACAAATGTTTTAAGATATATATATATATATATATAATGAAAGTTTGGCCTTCAACCACTCAACATATTTTAAACTAAATATATTTTCTATTTTTAGAGTCCCCCCTTTTCAGACCATTTATGGAGTGGGGCTAAAAATTGAAGAAACTGCTAAATAAATAAGTACATTTTTTAAGCATATGATGCTTTCAGTCATACTAATACATTTTTTTTAATTTTTTAAAAAAATTATTTGGTTATTAACATATATAAAATAGTTAAAGTTTAGTATATGTTTTGAAATTTATTTCCATACCTAGATAACATCTATTGTATAACAAATGCCGCATTTTTGATTATCGTAAAGACATAGCTATTAGCACTAAAACAATTAAATGAACTTTTATAAAATTAGCAATTAAGGAATAGGATCTTCTTCAACATCTCAAGTTACTAATTACTAGTTTATTTTCGAAAATATCAATATCAGAAGCATAACATAACAAAGAATTTTGTATTTTTGTTTTCTTTACAAGTATATTCAAGATATCAGGAAATGTCAGAATGGTACTCATGCTAATTATAAAGCAATATGATTTTAAGGACTGGAAACAGGAAGAAATGAAATAACAATATTCCATAAGAAACACCATATTAAAAATAGTTTTATATTAACATAAAAAAGACTATATATCTAAAATTGAGTAAGACAAATTTTTAAATTAAATAGGGAGGGAATATATATTACCTCTTACTAAATAGTAACCTCTAAGTGAATTGTAAGCCATGCAAAATTTAGAATTCAGGTGATACAAAACAAATATTTCTGTTATTATGATGTAAATTTAGTTATTACTTAATAAACAAATATTATAAAAAATGTAAGTTAATCGCCAATTGTATTAACAAAGAAAATTTTTATTTTAGTTTTTTCATTAAATTGTTACAATTAATATATAAAGTACTACAATTTAATTCCACATGAAATAGTATAATCAAAAAATTATACCTGGCCAAAACAAAATCAAGTTCATATCCATTAAAAATAAATCAGAACACATACAATTGGTGTTGAGTTTTCTACACTAATTGAAGGCAACACAAATCTGAGAATATTTTATAATACTTGAGATAACGAAAAACAAATTAGAAATTTTTAATTTTTTTATCTGTATTACTTTAATTTAAAAGTACTACAATATGATTCCGAAAAAACCATTAACAATGTTTAATTTCAAATGCGTCAAACATTAAGAAGAAAAAACAATCATTTGAAATAATCAGCCGAAAACAGATTAAGACTAACCTCATTAGTGTCTGCAAAAAACTGAATTTGTTACTTAGTTGGCAATCGGAAAATAAAGATTTTTGGTTAGAAAGTTTTTAATTAATAAAAAATTGTAAACAGAGGGGGGAAACTGATGAAAATAACAGAAATGTTTGTAAACAAATCCAAATATTGAATTCAGGCTTTATCTACACATAAATAACATTTTATTGCTTTAATTGCCATCTGATGTATCCTTTTCCTTTACATGCATAGCATGACTGGGAAAAGCAGCTCATTAATCGTTGGGAGAGTTAGCACATACCCCATTGTGAAAATGTGTTGAACTCAGCATGAAATACCTTTCGCCCCTTAAATTAATCCAAATGTATAATAATATTATTACAGCAGGATTCCAGATTAGCAAATTGAATGTGGGTTGTCACAGACACACTGACTTATTAAGTATTAACAGAAAACAGATCTAAAAACAAATCTCATTCTCCAAGATAGCTTCACACAGGACTAAGGCTGTCTATATATTATCTTTGTGTGAACAGTTGAGACAAAATCAGTGGGACAGTAGCAAATGGTTGTCTTAATAAGGCAACCTTAGTTATTAAGGTGATATGATTTTCCCAAAGTAAGCATGACCTGCTATTGTATGAATAGTTGAATGCATGTAAATCCACCTTAAATGAAAGGTAAATTGCAATGATAGCCACAATGAATTTCAAGAAATGTTTAAGTTTAGCAATATGTTTTTAAAAATGTATATACAGCTAATTTTTGCCTCAATTTATTATTATTTCTAGTTTAGTACAGTATATTTTAGAGTATAAAAAATATTAAATAAACTTTAAAAACTTTTGTTCAAAAGCATAATAAACCTTTCATTTTATACTAATAGAAGTTTAAAAAAAGTCATCAAAAATAAGGAGAACATAATAGAAATGTTCAAAATGTAAAAAGCGGCAAAATATTCATTAGTACATAATCAAATTTAGTATTTTGATTGCAGACAGTGGTTTTGCATAAGTGTGTAAAATTTGGTTGCTTGACACCAGTTATTCAAAAGTGAATAAGAATACATTTATACATATATAGCAATAATTTATTTATATTAAGACAAGGTAAGAAAGAGGCAAAATTAACATTTGAAATTTTTTTTTATTATAACTTCATAAAAGTTTTTAAATTTTGTCAAATATGAATATATATATATATATATATATATATATATATATATATATATATATATATATATATATACACACACACAGTGGGACAAACAATTGAGGATACACCTTACTTTTACTTGATAAATCCAACTTTCAATCGAAATAACACATTAACTAGAAGTGCAAATGCACTTTTATATTCACACATAACAAAAGGGTTAATTTACAGTAAAAATAACGAAAATCAATAAAAAAATATCTAAAATTAAAAATTTTACCAGTATTTGAAATAAACACAGGCAGCTTTTTACCTCAAAAAATTAAGGATACACCAATGAAATTTTTGTATAACTACCGCTAGATTTTTTTCTGCTTTCTACTGTAATAGCCCAAGTTTGGCCAATTTTATCTTAAACCTTTTCGGCTTCTACTTTTGTCTTTTGAAGTTGGTTATGTGAACTTAAAAGTCGCAATTTTAAATGGAAAATGGGTCTCCAAAGAGAGACCAGTATTGATGTAAGAATATTTATATTAAGGTTATTTAAGAAAGGAAATTCTTATCGTGAAATAGAACATAAAACTTCTATGTCAAACAACATTTTTCAATTTTATACCAAGACATGCTTGGATTGAGTAAAAAGTTCTTTATATTACAGTTTCATCATTTCCACTTTCATTTAAAACTGAATTTTACAGGTGCTGAGATAATAAGAGAGAAATGCAGTGTTCATAGATCAGGACTGTGTAACAGACATAATAGTATAAGTGAATTATATGACTATCAAAATGTAAAGCTTTTAAATATTTTGCTGAGAAACCTATTACGAGACAAAGTTATATATAAAAAATAATTCAATGAACCTTTCAGCCATCATTAATACTGGCCAACTGACTAGTATCCAAAGGCGGCTAGTTCTAAATATAGTAAATAACTGAATGAGACTCATGATTTGCAAGCAGACTTTTGTATACTATTTGTAGGCTTTATTTTCAGTACAAAAAGAAACATTACATTTTTTTAAAAAAAATAGCTAATAACCAGAAACACAAAATCTTATCTCAGTTAGTTATTAAAGAAAATGTTATTTAATTTCTATAAATAAGAAACACCTTTTTTATTTATACATAGTACAAAATGAAGTTGCCTGAAATCCACTGTATGTTTGGACCAAAAAAATGTGAAATATATTTAACAGATATCGGAAATATTTATAAAATTTTGTAGAGCATTTATTGGAGGTTTTAGTACATTAGACATCAAAATCAAAAAAAGGAGTATGCAATTGCAATTTCAACTTTATACGTTTCCATGCATGCACAAAAGCCTTTAATACGCATATGCAAATAGCAAGGGTCATGGTACGTATAAGTGATACATTTCTTTGTTTACATCAGATTTTAAACAGCTTTCCAAATTTTATTCTGCCCAAAAGAAGGAAATCCAACTCCTTGGATGCCACCCATGGGCAATGTCGTGTGGGTACCTGTTAATATGTTTATATATTTGGGGGGGGGATTTAAAGATCTCATGATAAGGCTGAATAATTCTTTAAATAAAATTTATGATGCTGAATAAATACTTTGGAATCACATCTATTTGTTCTGCCTTTACAAAGAAACAAATGTATAAAGTTTTAATATGAAGAATACTTGTAGACAATACAGTCATTTATCAATCTTTATATTTAACTTTTTTTAAAAAATTACCTATGAATTTTGTTTTCAAAATCAACAAGCCTTTAGTTCAAAAAGGGGAGGGTTATTAAAATATCTTCCATTGAAGAAAAAACTGAATTTGATATAATAAAATAACCAGGCCATCCTGTGAATATGAAAGGATAAAGCACTAACAATTTTACCAATTATTCAAATTATATATATATATATATATATATATATATATATATATATAAAATTTCAATCTTTACTAAATTTAAAAGGAAGTTTTACCATCTCTCAATAAAAAATAGAAGTTTTTTTAGAATAAATCAAGGAAAAAATATGTAAAATACATTTTATATTTCTTTAAAATAAAATCTATTTAGAAAAAACGGAAATGTTTAGAAACAAGAAAATCAAGTTATTGCAAAAAAAAAAAATCCTTTTCAATATTATATGCATATTTATACAACTGCGATTAAGATTATTAAAAATAAATATGTTTCATATCTTTACATTAAGTCTTTATTCGCAGAGAAACATGATAAGAATAAAATTATTTGACTTAACAAATGACAAACTTCACTAACATCTAAAACTGAATGATACAAATTTAATTTTAAGCAATTCAAACAAACAGAGCAATCATATTACATTTTAAAAATATCACACTTCATTAGTTAATTTTTAATTAGCTTTAGAACATACTATACTGCAATCAAATAATAGTTAAGCTTTAGATAAAAAATTAATATGAAAAATCAAAGTTAATAAAACAGGAATACTAAAAAATAAACTGTGAGAAATAATTAAGTTACATAATGTAATGATCAAATTAAACATTATAAGTTCGACGAATTATAACAGAAAATTAGGATTGTTTTACTGAAAACAATCGCCGATATGCCAACAGAAATATTTAAAATATATCTAAACTTTTATTTATTGAATACTATATCCCATTTATTCTTTAAATTCATGGCAGAAAACAAAAATACTGCGACTTTTGTCCGAAAAACCAATTAATAAATAAGTCCACTAGAGTAAAATGATATGAAGGGATGAAATATTTTAAATGAATAAATATTAATAAATAGAAAATTTTCGTATGCCATTTTAAAATCTGTAATATTTTAAGAGCACAACTACCAAAAATTTAGCTTTATATAGAGAATTTAAATCAATTAAAAACACTTCCTTCGTATTTGTTCAAGAATGTCGTTTATACAAAGAAAATATATAACACGCTTCACTATTAAGGGGAAAATAACTTATACCTAAAATATTAACTCTCTTTATAAATATAGAAGAAAATGAAATGTAATTTTTTCAATGGATAGTAAAAAGCATAACTTCCAAAACAACTCTTATCTTAAAATATTTATTTTTCAATTTCACATTCAACAATAATATTTCAGAGCGCAATTAAGTTGCCGGTACCTCTGATGAAATTCATAACGACACATCACGTGCTGCACGACAGATTTACGCAGATGAAACTAACAAAGACTGCGCAGCCGCCATATTATACTATTTCAATCCTTAATACTTACCAAAATTCAATCACTTTTTCTAAGATGCTATACATTCCATCTGTCCCTTTCGACCATCTAATTCACAAAATCAGTTCCTAAATATTCTAAATGCCTGTTTATTCCTGAAAAGATAAGCTTTAATTCCGGTGTATGTTTGATTGAAATACACTACTCAGACACTCGTATTTCTTCCTCCAACTTGGGCAAATGGCTACCTAACAATTGCGAATTTGGGCGCACTGCGCATGCTCTCCAATGGACTATTTTCTTGGCTCTTGTGTTGTAGTGCGGTGGGTGTGCAGCATCAGAGGAAGGTTTTTAATGTGGTGTATTGGTTATTGGTTAGAAAAAGGCTGTTAACTACATTACAAGAAATATCACAATATATAAATTAAAATATGGTTATCGAGAAAATTTTGCAAAGCAAAAAAAATGCAAATTGCATTTTGGAATTGGAAAAAACTTTGTTGGTAAGTATCATATTGTATTATAACTCATACATGTTTTCCATTTGTCATTTGAAAATTATATGAATTCTACATTTCATGTCTTATTTTTGCTTTTGCGCAATTTTAATTTAGTTTGAAGTAATATTAGCAAAAAAATTAATCCATTGCGAAAAAAGAAAAGTATTGAAAATCGTAGAATGTTATGATATTAGTTTTTAACTACCACATGTGTGCAGTGATTATATTTAAAAGATGGAAAACGTTCTGCATCTTATCAAAACTAATTTTATTTTCAATATGTTGTGCTGTAGATATCATACATTTAACAGACTTAGAATCAAATTGAGTTATAAATTTAGATGTTGCCGAAATTATGCAACTATAGTTTAATGGTCATTTGTAAGATTAAAAGTGTGCTGTTATTAATTTTACACCAATTGATCGAATCTTCGAAAAACGAATCCGTATTGAAGTTTTTGGATAATTAAGATAATTTAATAAAATTGACTCGTTGTTCCAAATTATGATACGATCGCTACATTGAGAATATCTCATTCAATATGCTCAGGCAGTTTTTAGTTGATATGTATTATTTATTGTAATTGTAAAATATTAAATTGAAATCGTGAGAAGTTATGCAATATTTTCTTTTGTCGTGTTTCTTTCCTTTTTTTTTTTTTTTTGTGCTGCATGTATTTATGTTTTGTATATCTTCGAACGTTAAATTCTGCAGTTTAATTCTTTTGCCATCCATATTTAAATTCTAATAATTTCTCTCCTGCCCTTATCAAACTGGCTATACGACCTTCTCTTACTTCAAAGTATTCCTGTAAAACTTATGTTTTCTTTTAATTTTGTCACCATTATTAATTCCTCCCCAAAAGCTAGATTTGTTAACTCAATCACTCTGTAAGTATGATCATCAGATTTTCATAAAATTTAGTACAGATGTAAAATAAATAATCTGAAAAAATACCTATTTTCTATACACTAATATTAACTAGATTTTAAATTGCTTGAAAAAATTTTCAGAGTACATATTTAAAAATTTATTCCACGAATTGTAATATTGTTTATTACCTGGCAAAATATAATGTGGAATAATGGGGTTTCTCCCACCCATCCCAATTGCTTGAATTTTTTTTTATTACTCTTCTGTATTGAGCCAAATAATGTAAGAATGTTAGCTTTACTCTTCCGAGAAAATAAATATGTACAGAAACATGATCCCACTTATGAGTATAAAATCATTTTATATAGTAATAGGATATTGATGTTTGAATATGTATTTGGCATTCATGACTTTCAATTATAACTTAACTGTTTTCATTGGGAGGTGTAGAACTCATTTTTAATTAAATGCCAATTAGTGGATAAAAACATTTTTTCTTAGATTTAAGAATGATATATATGTTCTAAAAAACAGAGTATTAAATAAATGTTTCATTCATCTAGTTCTTCATGTTTTTTATTCTAAGTCATCAGTTTCATTCATAGATGGCTGTGTCTTAATCTAATATATTTTCTAGTTTGGGTTTATTTGAAATTTTTTATTCTTTTTTTTCCCCTGCCTCAAAATATATGTAAAATACCAATAGTTTGAAAACTAGCTTCAGGAATGAGCATGTAGTGTTTCTGTGTTCTTTAAGATTCACAATACTTAAACTACTACTAGATCAGAGGTGATTGTTCTATTTTCCAGATCTAAACTATGGTTTGTAGATGAATGAACAAAGTCTGTCCCATAAAAATGATTGTAAGGTGTGTGTAGCTAAGTCGTACTCTTGGCTCCTTTTGGCACTACTGAAAAACAAAACGCTCCTTTGGCTTAAATCGCTGACAAATCTGTCAGTGGCCTTGCAAAATGCCATACTAGGTAACAACAATCTAGAATTCTATGGGATGTTTTTGAATTCTAAAATATTAACTAGAAATTTATCATTATAGATTTATACTCGTCTAAATAACTACTTAAAGCTAGTTTGAAGATAGAATATGAATTCTAGAAGGACTGATTTTGTTCAATGTTTAGTACAGAAATATAAATTTTTTAAATACTAACAAATAGTTGTTTTTTCAAAAGATATTTTATTATTCTTTTAGCCTTCTTTAACAATCAGTTGACTTCGAGGTAATGTTTTTTTAATTTATTTATAAATTATACGGAAATTAAAAAATATTTTTTTCACTGTTGTCTATTGATTGAAATTTTTATAATGTACCAATGATGTTGGTAAATATTTTTATGCTATAATATTTTCAAAAATATAACGAAATTCGTCTCATTTTTAATTGATTGAAATTATGCTTTTTTTTAAAAATAGCTTGTGGGTGAACTTACATAAGTATATATATCCATCATCAATGCTATAACTTAAAGGGCAATAGAGTGTAAATACAATACAACATTTATTGTTATAGTAAAAAATTTCCTTAAAAATTAATCGAAAATGATGCATTTTATTTTTCCTCTTTTTCTTACAGTACATTTATTTTTAATCAAATATGGTTTAATGACATATTATAAAAGAGTCAGTTAAAAATAAATTTTAAAAAATAAATGTCTTTTTAATATATTAGGTCTTTTTATAAATTCTAAATGTATTTAAAGATTTATATCAGTACGTTTTACTATTTGAAGTATACCTTTAAGTTCTAAAAGAAGATTGGCAAAATAATAATTATAATAATTACTCTTTTTTACATTGTTAACTATTATAGTTAGATTAAATATATATAAATGAAGCCTGGAAACAACTTCTGGTTTAATTATTCAAAGCCTATTTATAAGTTATAATCTCTAGTGGAAATTGATTCTATTATTATTATTATTTAAAAAAAAAAGACTTGATTCAAAAGTTCAACTATTTCTAAGATTTAAAATTCTTGAAAGTGTAATTTTTTTCATTTCTTTCAGTTTTTTCTATAGATATTGGTTAGTACCTAATCATATGCAATATATCCAAGATATGCTGTTAGGGTTTTAAGATTAAATTCAATGTAAATGGAATGCTAGACTTTAAGAAATATTTCACATTCAGGTTTAAAAATTAAATTATAAAATTATTTTCCTATTTTAAAGTAATTATACATATGTGCAATTCTTTTCATTGATGACATGAAATAAGTTTTCTGTTGGGTATATAATTACAGATATTCGCTTTGTATCATTTTGAAATCAAGTACTGTGAACTACATATTTCTTGAAATACCAATGAGGGTAGCTGAAAGAAATTATCACTTGTAAGAAATCAGTTTGCCTTTGTTCTTGCTTTGTCAGTTTTGAAATAAACTATTTCCCAAAAGATAAAACATTTTCATCGCCTTATAAATAAACCTTGTTAATTTTGACCAGGCTGACAAATGTGTTTAATATCTTTTGAAATTGAGTAATTTATTAAAAAAATTAATTACTTAAAATGTGATTAGAAGAAGATTTTACATATATATTTTAAAATAAGTTATTCAACCAATGGTTCAAGAATCTTTTAAATGAAATGTCTGTTTGATATTTATATTTGGATGTCAGCTAATTAAATATTGTAGCAGTCACTATCAACTGTAACCGGAACTGCTGCGCCACCTAGACTGGTGAGTACAAATGGCGAAAACACCAGTGAAGCCCAAGCAACAGACATGAACACTTCTCAAACTTTTCTTTGTGTTTGTGTAATTTTTTTTAAATTGTTGTGTATAACGTAACTTTTTCCAATAAATAATTGTTAAACTAAACCTATTTTATTAGAACCCCCGAACACACCACCACAATATTTTATTGTTTTTTATATACAAGTTAGATTTTTATGTTAATTTCAAAGTTATATTTAAACATGACTAAGTGAAACTGTGAATACAAAAAATCATATTTGTATTTATTGTAAACCACTTGTCATTGGTTTATCAGTATCACAACCAGCTGGTTTATCAGTATTAATCCTTATTAAAATTTTCAATTAATATTTTATGTAATTTGTGCTCATAATAGGTTTCACAACAAATCTTTTTAAACTTGATATTTTGATAGTCATATTATTCAATTATACTATTATGTAGAAACTGTTTTGTTCATTGTTATGATAATGTTTGTTCATGTTATCTCTCTAAATTTCTATAATGCCAGTAAAATTACATTAATGTATAAAAGTAATTATGATTAAGCACACTAAATTCATATATAAAGCAAACTTATTTAGCAGGCTGCAACAAAGTGTTATAACCATTTTATTTCAAAGTTCTGAAATTTGCATATGCTTTAAAAATCTGAAATGATTCTGAATTATTCAGAATATTTGATAGATATATGAAATTTTATTTATAAAAACTACTGGATTTTGACTAATTTATTCATACAAGAAGTTTAATTATTTCATTGAACTTGATACTATATAAAAGTTTTATATGTTCCCAATGTTTTACTTATATACTTTTGGAAAAAGTAAAATCCAAAGTAATGAATCTGTAAAAAATTCTTGATTCAAGACCCCCTTCCCCCCCAAAAAAAAAATCCAGATACATATACTTATTATACAGTCAATCTTGTATAATAAAAAAAAAACACAATTTATTCTAAAATTAATATACATACTTAAGAACTATAAATAAATATTTCCTATTGTTCATTTTACCCACATTTCTTTTTAGGAATATCTAATTGGCCTTTTTAATAATAATTAATAATAATTTTAATAATAACATTGTACCTAACATTGTACCTAATTTAATAACATTGTACAAGAGTTTCTAGTATTTGAATTCAATCAATCATACATAAAAGATATGCGAGATCAAATTTATGGTGGAACTTGAGTTGCATTATGCATACACATACAAGTTAATTATTATTATATGTTATGACTATAATCATTATTAAATAAAAATGAAGCAAGATTTCTTTAAAATTTCTCCGATATAATAAAGTTTAAAAATATTTTATTGTGTAAATAGTTTTTGATTATATAAAATTATTGCTGTTACTGAATAATTTTAATCATGCATTATCATTCAATATAATATTTTTAATAAATACTTTTAATGATGAAAAACATTTTCATTGGCTTCAGCAATAGCAAAAAAAATATTGATTTTTATATTTTATAAGTAGGTTTAGTTTTAAAATTATAAGAAATCTAAAGCAAGAACAATTTGTATTATTTTTCCTATCTGAATTTGAAACAGGCATTTGATGTGGAATTTTAGTTAAAGGTTACGTATAGTGTGGCCCTTGCCACGCCAAGGATGCCAAGTCGCCAATAAAGATAGCGGACAAAGTAAACAAACACTTCTATGGGATAGGTACGGTTACGACTTTTCGCAATATAATTATGAATTTTTTTACCTATAAGCATTGTCTTTTTATTTATTTTTTCAGGCCCGATTCCTTCAACAGATGCCTCCGGCATCTGTTGAAGGAATCGGACAGAATTTTTTTAACTTAAAAAAACATCCTACGGCTTCGCTAGGCCCGGGAGCGGGAAACTAATAGCTTCGCTAGCACATTGAACATAAGGAATGTGCGGATAACATGAACAGTAAATAATAAATAATTGATAAAGACAAAGATGCAAAAAGAGTGGATTTAATAGGAAATTTTAAAAAACGAGAAAAGTGAATAATTCTATTGCAGACGGTTTTTAAAGAAAGAAAGCAGACAATTTCGTAAAGAAATGAATCAGACGACTTTGTGAAATTGCATACTGACAATTAAAATGAGTAAAGGAATAAATATTTTATATTCGCATTAAAAATATAATTGAAACTTCTTATCAACTATACAAAAAAATCTTAATTATAGTACAGATCAAAAATAAAATATTTGATATTTTTAATTTAACAGTTTTCATAAAAGAGTTGAAGCTTATGTGCAACTCAACCATTGTAGGAAGAAGTAAACAAAACATCATTAGGGTTACTTATGTACAGCTGAGACGAGCTTACAAACATCATTAGGGTTACAAGAGCTTTGTGTTGGGTTGCCATATTGGCGACAAACTCGGGGACACACTAATGACCATTTTAGCCGAATTTTACATAAGGAAGGATATTATTTTTATCTAGCTGAATTCGAGACACATATTCAATTCTCAGTTTGGTGTGGAATTTTATGTAGTTGAGGATAATCATTTACATTAATTGCTGTTGAAAGGATTTAATTATAGAATTAGTTGGACATTGGATTTAAACAAAAATATGTAAACTTCAGAAAATGTGAAGACAAAATATTTCTGGTAAATAAAGAAGGGTTCGTTAAATGTAATTTGCATGTTTAAAAATCTGGAAAAATTGACATGGAAGATTTCATGGGAAGTTAATTTATTAGTAAAGATAAATATTATCTGGAATTAAAATCTAATCCTGTATCTTTTTAATTGAAAATAATAGTTTCACAAATAGAATTGTATGATGAACAGTGCACAATTCAAATGACTTGAAAAATCGTAGCTACCTGGCTTGAGGCATAAATTGCGATTCTTGCATACGTACTTAATATTGTTACGAAAAAATTCACCGACAGGCTGGTTTTTATATAGTAGTGATGTATGTTGTGATGACACAATCGATCAGCAGTTCTCAGTATTAAAACAACAAAGGCGTTTATTTACACACGAAGACAGTAACACACAGACAACAAATATGTACAGCTGAGACGAACACAGGACGTCCAAAGCACAGACAGAATCCAGCAGGAGAGGGGTTCCTCGGAGCTTCGCTCTACGCTCTCTCCAGACGGCTGAACTTACCACTGTCTTCAAGCTTTAGTTGCCGATTCACAGCTACACTCTAGCTACTCCACACTCTACGTCGCTACTTCCACTACAGACAACACGACTCGGCATACAGCATTTCAACACTCGCTTGAACTAAACATAACACTGACACTACCGTTGCTACGCTATCCTTTTAAAGACTTGTCTTCACTAGCTTCATTCAAATCAAAATCTTCTGCAGCTTCTTGTAGATTTACTCCGCAATGATGGACTACATCCGGTACTTGTGAAATTAGCAGATGCCTGACTGCAACATAACTGACGTGGACAGAGAACAAATGGTGATGGTGACTAAATTGGGCATGGGTTTACAGCTCATTGGGGCCGCAGTCCTCACCATCTGTTAATCTTGTGAGTTTTGGGCTTTGGTACTATTATTACTTGCTTAGTGAATTAGGGTATGCACCATTTTAATTATAACTATAGGCAATTTATTGTTATTGCTTAAAATTAGAGGAGGGGAAATAGCAAAATTTAGTTTGGGTAATGTGGGGGAGGGGGAGTGTTTACGTTTGGGTGCGGATGACTCAACTAGAGAGCATCTGGGTCTACGTTTGAGTTGTCCTCTACATCGTTGAGTGTCAAATTTGTCTATACGGAATTTTCGATGTTAATGATATTGCCATAGAAGTTTTTGTCAAGTTTCATCATGAAATCTCTGATCGGGAGGATATTAAGAGCTCTCGCCATTTCCTTGTTTCTGTGATATCACCTCGCTACGCTATCATTCTCTGCGTTTCCCCCCCCTTTTTTCAAGGGCTATTATTTTTGGAGATTTGATTTTGCCGTAGCCCGCAAAAAAGGGCAGGCATAGGTTAAAATGGGTCTTAGATATGCAGGATAGTTGAGAACTTTGCTGTAGAGAGAAAGGATTGAATTTCTACAAATTAAAGGATGCGCTCTGAACGCCTTATTGAATTTTTCCCCTTTTGTTGTTAATGTGGGTCTTGTAATTTAAGTTTGTCTACTGTTGTACCAAGGTATTTCACATCATTTTTCTACTCAATTTCTGTTCCGTATATTTTAATTTTGGACCAGTTATTGATTTTATTTATTTTTGAAGAAAAGGATTGCTTTTACTGGTTTTTTTTTTTATGATCAGTGTTAATTTCCACCTGCCTAGCCATTTTTCAAAGTTTATTATGTAGTTTTGGAGGGGGGGTAGCTGACTCAGAAAGGTTTTCCCCTTGCTCTAGTAGGGCAGTGTCATCTGTATTTAAACTAATCATTGCGTTTTTTTATTGGGTGATATCATTTAAATAGAATAGAAATATCGGGGCCAAGATGCCATCTTGGGGGACTCCTGCTCAAAGTCTTCTTTTTGTTGAGTCTGTTTGTTTGACTAGTACTATAAAATATCTGTCAGTAAGGTATGAGTTAATTAGTGGATTATTGTTTTGGGGAAGTTATACGCGATTAATTTGTGACCTTCGCGATGTCTAGAATTGTCGCAGCTGTGGGCTTTCTGTTTTTCCTGCCCTCGTTAATGAACTCAATCATTCTGAGTTGATGGGTTGTTGATAGTTTTTCGGTGAAGTTGCATTGTTGGAGGATTGAGATGCCCATGTTTTTGCTGTACTTAATGTATCTTGTTGTTATTTTTTCGCATAGTTGACAGAGGGTTGGCAAAAGGAAAATTGGACGATAGCTTACATGGTGGGTAGGATCTTTTTCTGGTTTTAGAATGAGTATTATTTTCGCTATCTTCCAGCAGTTAGCGATAATAATACCCATTCTTTTTTGTTTTAATCTCTTCATGGTCCTCCAAACGGAATTGTCTTGGGCATTAAGAATTTCATTTTGATTTAGGTACGAAGGTGTTTGAAATGTTTGCCAAAGAACTTTTGCGCTAACTTTCTAATGTGCTTTTTTATTCGGGATAGTCTAATGCCTTATACGTATTTGTATTGGGCATATATCAATGCATCTTGCAGATATTTCTTATTGATTTATTTTGTAATTTTTCTATTATTTTGAGGTTCGTTTTAAGAGCATAACCCCACACTGGTCATGCATAAGTTATTACTGGTCACAAATAGACAGTGTAAATAAGCATTTTATTCTCTCCGGTCATTTTGGAGTCTCAAGAGATTAAGGAGAAAAATTTACGAGTTAAGTCTCGAAACTTTTTAACTATATAGGTAAAATGGGGTTTCCAAGTTAATTTTGTCTAATATGACTAATAAATATTTACAATTCTTATACCACGGAATAGTTTGATTTTTAATTTTGAGAAGGAAGAATTTCATTAGGCATTTATTTCTAGAAAAGAATATGGCTTCAGTTTTAGTAACATTTATTCCAGTTTTCCATTTTAAAAACCACACCTCAAGAGACTTGCTATGTCGATTGAGAGCTATAGTAATGTAATTTGGGTTATTGTTTCGCGCTAGTATTGCAGTATCATCTGTGTACATACATAACGTGGTGTTGGACTGTTTAGGAATGTCATTAAAAATAGATAATAGTACTGGCCTTAGCTTGGATCCTTGTTAGACTCTTGCAAGAATTGGTTTGGTGTCAGAGAAAACATTGTTCAGTTTTATCTTAAAAGACCTGTTGTTGAGGTATTAAATAATAATTTTGACTAGGTGAGGGGGGAAGGGGTTAAATTAATGAGTTTGTAATAAGGCCTTCTAGCCAAACTTGGTCAAAAGCTTTCCGGATATCTAGAAATACAGCTGCTGTTTTCTGCTTATTTGCAAGTCCTTCCTATGTAAATTCGATAGCTTTGACTAATTGGTGCGTAGTTGAAAGTTCTTTGCGGAAACCAAATTGTTCAGAAGTGAGTATATTGTTACTTTCACAGTGGGAATTTAGTCTGTTTAATACTATATGTTCAACTATTTTGCTGACTACGGTTAGAAGTGAAATGGGACGGTAGCTGCTGGACTCTGTGGGATCTTTTCTTGGTTTTAAAACAGCTGCCAGTATTAAGGGTAAGTTTAAGCATACTATGGATAATATCAGGAAGAGGATATAGTTATCGGAGAGAGATTTCAGCATTTTATTGCTAATATTTTCTAGACCGGGTGCTTTCTTCATATTCACAATTTTAATGTATTCTTTAATTTC
>JAOUZG010014698.1:877522-910749 GCA_026289955.1 Argiope argentata | reverse complement strand
TTTTTTTGCGTCTGATTTTTGGCAGTTTTCCTTTTTGTCGGTGACATGAAGGGAATATTGGAGATAGAGTTATTATTTTTCAGTGGGCGTCTGAGTCTTAGGTGTTTTTGCAGGTCTGGTATTTTCAGAAGCATGTTGTTGGGCTTTCTCAGTTGAGGTGGTTCTGGGAGCTGGGTTTCTGGTTATTTCGGCATATGTAGGTCTATTGGATCTGTAGGTGAGTTTGTGGTGTTTAATGCAGCCTTTCCAGGGAGCAAGGTGGCCAGTTTCGTTGCAAATTTTACATTTAGGATCTAGTACGTTTTCTTTAAGCTGGCAGTTTCTGGTTGTATGTGCGCCGCCACATTTGACACACTTCGGGGTGATTTTGCAGTTTCTTGCAGAGTGGGAGAATGCAGAGCAGTTGTAGTACATAATAGCTTTAGGTTTTTTTCCTGTAGGTTTCAACTTTAATCTTTAGGTGAAATAGGCTAGTTTCATTGTGGATATTATTGGCAAATCGTGTTTTCTTTACATCTACTAAGAAAATGGGGTATAGAGTCTTCATTCTGTAATTCTTGAGTTGGGCTATTTTTTCTCAATAAGTGTATTTTTTATTTCTTCGATCTCGGTATTTCCAGGAAGTCCTTTGATTATTATTTTGAGTGGTCTGCTTTCAGGGCTCTCCGAGAGGATGTACTGCTCGCCCGCATCGTCTAGGTATTTGATGATTTCGGTTCTTTGGATTTCAAATTCAGGGGTGATTGTTATCATGTTGTAGATGAATTTATTGGTCGTTCCAGGGAATTCCTTGTGTAGTTGCTGGAGAATGATGTTGTAGTGATCTGACAGCTTTAAGTTAATGGAGAGGATGATTTTATTTTCATTTTTCTCTTCAGTCAGATCTTGTTGCAGAGTGGCGTATCTATAGTCAGTTATGAGGGGTGTTTTTTCGTCTGATTTCTTCTGATTGGCTGACTTTTTAGGAGAAACAGTTTGGAAGCCTTCTAGATCAGCTGTTCTTTTCGCTATCTTGGCTTGAGCATCAACACTCATTGCAGGGATATGCGAACTATTAGAGTTGGTTCGGGATCGTTGTGGGGTGCTAAGTTGGCTGGGTAAGTTGTATGAAATATTGCTGGAGGAATTGCTATTATTTGTTCGGGTAAAACATCTGCTTTCTGTGCGCGTGAACTCTATTACTTCTCTATTGGGACCAATGGTTGTGGTGGCTCTATTAGTTGAACCATCAGACCACTGTTTATGAAAAGCCGTGGTACCGTCTTTCCATCCCACAGATGATTCCTTAACTACAGTAATCTCTTGACGACCGTCCCTCTCCATGGCCGGGACTCGATCAAACTCGAATGCTATCTGACGAACAAAAAAAAAATCATCTTCAAGAAATGGAAGGATTACGAGACGCCTAGCCCCGACAGGGGTTTATCCTCGGTCATTGCAGGTAGCAAGCGGCATTGCGGTCAATATTTGTCGTTGTCCTCTTCGAAATATGGTCTAGAAGTGAGCTGAGAAACTCTGCAACGGTATAAATAGTTCTTGCTGGATTGAGGGGTGGGTGAGTTGGTGAGTTTCAGGAAGAGCTATGATTGGTTATTGTGGGGAGTGGGCGTGGGGAATTCATCCTAGTGAAGTGAGATTTCTAATATAGTTTTAATTTTGATTTTAAATTTCAGATAAAGGAGAGATTAAGAGACTTAATGAGATTAGCGAAGAATATTTCTAGGGCGTCTAGCTTTAGGTTTGGGGGGGGGTAATTTAGGATGTTTTTTACTTCATTATTTTTTCCATGTTAAAGAATCTTACTGAAATATTTTTGATAAACATTTTTAGGGGGGAAGGTAGTCAAGTGATTTGTACATATTTTCAGTAGACATGTACCATTTCATGTGGCAAATATTTCTCAAATAATTATTTTGTAGACGCTCAAGATATTTAAGAATGGTTTTGGGAGCATATCCCCACACCGGGCAAGCATATGTAATTACTGGACGCAAATAGACAGTGTAAATAAGTATTTTATTTTTCCTAGTCATTTTAGAGTCTCGAGAGATTAAGGGATATAATTTACGAGTTAGGTCTCGAAACTTTTTGGTTAAGTGGTTAAAATGGGGTTTTCAGGTTAATTTTTTATCGAGAATTACTCCTAAGTACTTGCATTCCTTAGACCACAGGATTTTAAAAAGTTACTTCTAGTGAAATAGATGGCTTCAGTTTTATTAGCGTTAATTTCGATTTTCCACTTGGAGAACCAGTCCTCAAGAGTTTTGATGTGCCTATTGAGTGCTATGGAGATGTAATTTTGGGGTTTTTTTTTTCGTGCTTAGTATTGTCGTATCGTCAGCGTACATACATATCATGGTATTAAATTGTTTGGGGATGTCATTAATAAACAGTGAAAAAAGTATCGGTCCCAGCTTAGATCCCTGAGGGGCACCTGCTAAAATTGGTTTAGTATCTCAATAAACGATATTAAGTTTAATCCTGAAGGATCTATTTCTGAGGTACGATATTATAATTTTGATTAAGAGTGGGGGATGTGATAGTTAATTGACTTGTAAATAAGGCCTTCCGGCCAAACTCTGTCAAAAGCGTTCTGGATATCTAACAGTACTGCTGCTGTTTTTTGCTTATTCTCTAGTCCTTCTTCAATGAATTCTACGACTCTTAAAAGTTGGTGGGTGGTAGAAAGAAATTTTCGGAATCCGAATTGCTCTGGAGTTAAGATATTTTTATCTTCTAGGTGGGAATTTAGACGATTTAAAATTATATGTTCTGAAATTTTGCTGACCGTGGGAAGGAGTGAGATCGGGCGATAACTACTGGGGTCTGTTGGATCTTTCCCTGGTTTTAATATTGGAATGACAGCAGCAGTTTTCCACGTACTTGGGAAATAACCAAATTTTAACATGCACTTAATAATGTTGGTTAGAAAATTAACAGTTTTCAGGAAGTGATTTAAGCATTTTATTTGAAATGTTATCTAAACCGGGAGCTTTCTTTACATTTAGTGTTTTATGTAATCAGTGATTTCATCCTTATTGAGGGGGGGGGGTGAAGTCATTAAAATTTGCAGGGAGAGATTCCTGAAAGCTTTTGACTGTATTATTCACTAGTTTTTCTGTATCATAATCATTAGTAGCATTGGGTTTTAATTGATTCTCAAGGCTTAGCGCCAAGCAGTTTGCTTTATCCTTATCATTAATAGCAATACTAGCCTGGCCATTAAGGGGCGGAATTTTGTGTTTTTTACATTTGTGCGTTTTAACAAGTTTCCAAATGGATCCATCATCTTCATTGGCATCTATAATCCTGTTGACGAATTCATTATTTTTAATGGTGTTACTTAGCTTTTCTATATCTTTGTTAAGTCTGTTCATAAATCTCTTGAAAACCGGGTCTCTAGTTTTTTGAAAACTCTTCCTGGCAAAGTTTCTGCCCTTGATCAGTGCTCTTAACTTAGGGTCGACGTATTTTTGCATGTTTGTAACAGGAATTGCGGCTAAATTTTTGGCTTTATTTAGTTCATCTTCAAAGAATTTGATTTGTAGTTCAAGTTGGTTCGAATCGTTGATATCTTCTGGGAGCGGGGTTTTTGATTGGCTTAGGAGGTGGGCGTGGTTTTTCCATTTGGTACTATATAACGTGGAGTTACTTAGCAGAGAGTATTGTAGGAAAAAGTTTAGTAGCACTGGGTTGTGATCGGAGCTTAGCTCCGCAAGAGAGAGAATTTCAAATGGAAAATTAAAGTCTTTAACAATAGTTAGGTCAAGGCTGTTTACTGACTGAGGGCCGTATCTAGTTGGGGAATCAGGGGCAATTATCTCGAGTCCGGCCTGTAGGGCGAAGTGGTAGAGTGAATTACCTTTAGGGGAAATATTTTTACAACCCCAGTTAGCATGATGTGCGTTGAAGTCTCCACAGAAAATTTGATTAGGGTCAGTTTGCATTAATTGTTCGATGTCAAAAATAAAGTTAATTGTCAGCATTAGGGGGGATATAGATAGAAATTAATGTAATTGGATCTTTATATTTAAAGTTAAGTTTAACGATGTTTGCTTCCACGTGATTAAGTAATAGCGGGAGGACCTCATTATGAGGTAAGCCGTTTTTGATCAGAATGGCTGTACCACTACCTGCTTGATTAGATCTGCAGCTGTAGTACGAGAAGATTTTTCTATGTGGTCTAAGGTGGGTTTCTTGAATTAGAATTACATCGGGATTATACTTATTTACAAAATTACGAAAGTCAATTATTTTATTGCTAATGCCATTTACGTTCCAGTAAACAATGCGAAGGCTATTGCGAGTGAACATTAATTAAAGTTCAATGGATTACTATCCTGGTTATCTAGGGCAGCTAGTAATATAAGGATTTTTTCTGACATGGTTTTAGCGGTTTTTAATTTCATAAGACCCGAAATTAGGTTTGGGTATTCAATTAGGAACTTGCGGAGCTCGTTAAATGCTTCAGTGGATGTTGCTAAATCGGTTAAGTCCTGGGTAGCGCCACGGTTACGATCATTGCTGTCCTGTGGCGCCATCTCTTGCTTTTTGGAGTTACTAAAAAGACTAGCGTAACTTATTTTGTCTCTAACAATAGACTGATTTTTATTGAAGTAGTTTGCTCTATTGCTACTTGGTTATTTGGTTTGGGGAAAGCTGGGCATCCCCTGTAAGCCGCCGACAAAAAAAATCATCTTCAACTACTACGACTACGAGCGAATTAACGAGGCACCTAGCCCTGTCAGGGGCTTATCCTCGAGCTTGGAAGAAGTGGACAGGAGCGCTGCTTCAGATGGACTGCCTTGGACTGTGGATCTGCTCGGAGTTCCCTGTGTGTTTTCGGATAGATAAGGAGAAATATATCAAATTCTGTTCCCACGGGAAAGTAATTATAGATAACGGATTTGGGATAGATAAGGAGAAATATATCAAATTCTGTTCCCACGGGAAAGCAATTATAGATACCGGAGGAATTTGTGGAAGGTGGAGATTGCAGACTAGACGGAACCTAGATGTCTCCTTGCTGGACACCGTTTCCCCCTCTCTTGTGATTGGGGAGATACCTTGGGTCAGATGATCAAGAAAATTGAGAATAATGCTGATTGGTCATTTGCCACCGAGGACCGGTTTTTTGAGACCGAGATAAAAAGAGCGAACAGAGGAGGATTGGGAGCGAATTCTGTCTCCAGCCATGGAGGGAGACAGACGCAGCGATAGTGAGCGCACTAGCAATCTTTCTAAGAGCAGTCGGATCTCACGAAAATCCACTTCGATTTTGCGTAAAGCGCAAAATTCTCAGGGGCAGATTTGTGTCCTTATGAAAACTATTGAATTCCTGATCAGAGATTTAAAGAAGAAAATAAAAGATAGAAACAGCCAACTTACAGAATTAAAACTGAGGAATCAGGAGCACACTGTGCCCTACCTTGATATCTTAAGCCAAATGAAAGAGCTCCAATTAAGTCTTGAACTTAAAGAAGACGAATATATCCAAATAGGGCGCTGCAAATATGAAGGTTGTGATAACCACCTGTACAACTTCGAACAATTCCTAATGGAAATAGATGACTCCCCAAAATTAACGTTCAAAAGAAATCTTGACGAGGAATGTTTCCAAACAGTCTCCAAGAAAAAATCTGCCAAACAACCGATGTCGGAAAGCCCAAAAAAGAGCATCCCAATTAAAAATAAATACGAAGAACTGGAAAACCTCCCGGATGAAAACATAGGAAAAACCAGCACCCCAGCCATAAACCTAATAATTACCGATCACTATAACTACACCCTACAGAGCATCCACAGAGAATTCCCTGGCACAGAAAATAGGCTAATCAATAATTACATCTCTATCACCCCCTCAAACAGCACCCAAAGAGAAGAAATAATAAAATTTCTTGACGACACCGGTGAAGAATACATCCTCTCAGAAAGCCTGGAAAATAGACCTCTGAAAGTCGTCATAAAGGGACTTCCCGTTAACGCTGATAAGGAAGAAATAGCCCAAGAACTTGAAAAACTGAATTACTCAATAGTTAGAATTACACAACTCAAAAACTACAGGCTCCAGACCCTACATCCAATTTACCTTATCGACCTAATGAAAACGCCAATTGTGCAAAATATCTACAATGAAAGATATCTACTACATCTGAGAATTAAAATCGAAACATACAGAAAAAAGCCCAGTGCCACGATGTGCTTCAACTGTTGTGGTTTTTTCCACTCATCTAAAAACTGCAAATTGCAAGCCAAATGCGTCAAATGCGGCGGTAAACACCAGACAAGAAATTGTCAAATCCAAGAAAAAATTCAGCACCCAGTCTGCGTCAACTGCCAGGAAACGGGACACTTGGCGGCATGGAAAGGATGAAAGAAATATCCCAAATTAATCGAAAGAAGAGGTAAACTTACATATGCAGAAATATCAAGACCCGTGGATAACAGGAGAATTCCCCCCCCCCTCCACTGGAAAACCGAAAACAGTACAGAAGACCACAACAACCTGCCACAGAACCTGGAAAAGTTCCAACTTTGAGCGCCCCCACCCTCCCCGAAATAGAAGAATTAAAGGAAACTCTTGAAGCCATCAAAGAAATAAGAATAATTTTAAAAGAATTCCCTAAATTGATCACTGCTGCTAAACTAGCAAAAAACACAAGCAACCCGGAAAAGAAAAAACTTATCATGCTGAACGCACTTATCGACTAAATCCTATATCTTCCCTCCAACCCAGCATCCTGATTGGCCACCCAGAAACAACAGCTCATCCTTGTAAAATTTTGCATCATCATCATCAGCCAAAGATCTACCTCCCCCACCTTCTCCCTTGCCCGGAGCCGACACCAGTGTCACGTGAGGCATACATCAGTTCCTTCTCAGGTTTTGAACAGCCCAGGTCAAGCTTCGAAGTCAGGTCTTACCACCTCAGGATAGAGATAGCTGCTTTCTCAGCGGCGGGTACTCTATACCTCATTCAATTTCCGTTCAAAAAAGGATTGGGAGCGAATTGTTAGGAGGAGACTGACGAAACAAGAGCTGGCGCTTGGAGGGAGGATTCAACTTGGAATTCTGTGGAAAATTCTCAGGAGAGAATTTGGAAGGTACGTAGGCCGCCTCGCCCTGTAGCCGAGCCCACGTGGAGTTCACCAGAACCTTTGGAAACATTCAGCGTCTCGTCTGAAGTGTGAAAGCTCATCCGAGCTTTGGAAATACCTCCAATTAGCTGAACAGCTGTCTCCTGAGCTGCTCTTCCAGCCAGTTCATCACCTTACGCTCTACAAACCCAGCAGGTTAATCGACAAGCAGAGAATCCCGAACCTCGAGCCAGATCTTGCGGGAGTTTCCAGAACTCCACCCTCATTCTTCTACGAAAGAGACTACCTTGCTATTTGAGGCACAGCACCTTCCCCTAGTGGAACTCCGAACGTAATTGCCTAGGTGATCGTAACCTATTTAATCAAGAATGTGTAATTGTGCAAATTATATATGTATTATAGCTGGAAATAGATTTTTATTTCTCCAAGTCCTGGTTTGTTTACGGCCCAACTCACCAGTAGCCCCGGCCAAAACGTTACATTCCCAAGAGGGGAGGCGTGGCGAGGGAGAAAGAGTTAGTCTGCTATTGGTTGCAGGTAACGAGTATAAAAGACTTGCGGAGAAAATTTTATTTAGTTTAGGGACTGCTGGCTTACAAATAGCATTAAAGAGTATTAGTACTTTGGCTGTGGGATCTGTGTTGGCTTTCATTTGCTTAGTGGCTTCGATGAGGTTTGGGAATAGATTAAAAATATTTCTAATTTCTTGGATGGCTTCGATCATATCTTTAATATCATTGTTGGGCGGCCAATTTGTTTAAGGTGGGTCTGTTATGGTTGGATCGCGTGGCTGCGGGGGATTGTTTGCAAGTACATCGGCAAAGGAAATATTTGATTTTCTGTAGTTGGAAATAAAGTAATTCATCCTGTTTTGATGGGGGCATTAATCTTGGGAAATTTAGGGCATCCTCTAAACGCGGCGGTGTGGCCGAGCTGACCACAATTAATGCATTTGGGGGTTTCGCATTTTTCCTTAATAGTACAGTTACATGTTTGGTGGGTTTCCCCACATTTAAGACCTCTTGGCTGCATTGAGCAGTTATTTGCGACATGGCCAAACAGATTACAGTTAAAACATTGAGAGACGAAGTTCCGTCCTCTGTAACTCTCAATGGTAATTTTAAGAAAACCGATGTCATTGATATTATATATTTCATCAACTATTTCAGTTCTACGAAGTTCAACTAAGTATAGGGGCAGTGGATTCTTCGTTTTATATTGGATTAGCCTAGTGATCTTGTTAATACTGAACCCACGTTCATTTAAATCACTTTCAATCTCAGTGTAATCATAATCAATGGGTAGTCCTCTGGTGACAACTTTAACTGGCCTGACAGATTTGGGGGATATAATAAAAAATTCAAGATTGTTGTCCTCGCAAAATTTTCGGATATTTCTGTAATTATCTTCTGTTTCAGGGAAAATTTTAATGAATCCGTTAGCTAGAATATTATTTTTAACGCCAAATTTCACATTAATGGCTTCTAAGATTTTCGAGTAATTTTTTACGTATTTGAGCATAATGGGGGGGGGGGGGGGTTTGGTCGCTTTTTTTTCGTTTTATTCTCAGATACAATAACTTCCTCAATTTCGTTAGTGGGGGGGGGGGGGTCCATTGCCTCCTCATTTAGAGCATTAAACCGATTGCTTAGACAAATGGGGTTAATTGACTCATTAACTTTAACTGGTTTTGCAGCTTTTCTTTTGGGGGACAATTTAAACTCCTCAGTCTTTTTAACTCTATCACAACCAATGTCAATAGCAGAAATTAACTCACCCCAGTAGGTCCCATTTCCTTTCATCAGATTGTTGTAAGCACTGCAGATTTTATCGTAGTTGGCTTTATCCGGGATATTTTTACTCTCGCTAGTTTGGATTGCCTGGGCGTGCACATGTAGTGCGAACTCATTTTTCCTAACATTTTCGGCAATAATACAGACCCTAACGCTTTTGCTGCACGAGCATCTTTGGTTGACTTTAGCCAAAATCTCTTCTTTAGTCAGAGATGCTGTCAGATCAACGCATTGTTTTTTATTCGCAACACCTAGTTCAGCTGGTCCTACAAGCTCAGGATCAAGCTGCCTAACATCCTCACGACCACTCTCCTCCATGGTCGAGCGCTGAATGCTGCATGATGCTGAATGTACGAAAAAAAAATCATCTTCAGCTTGATTGCCAACTTTTTATAGCAACCTGGAGGGGGGGAGGCGAGAACCTTCTAGGCCAATCAGGGCGCATCTCGGTTTCTATTGGATGGATTGGGAAAATTCTTGAACCTTCTAGTATTATCAATTTTATCGCTAAATGGTTGCCAAGTTTGTCAACAACCTTTATATCACTAATGCGGCACCTATCAGCACGGAACAGCGTTGATTTTAAAACAGTCCTTTTTACAATGATGCTGTTCGTGATGGGAAGAAAATTTACAGTTTTGTAACAATATAATACTTAAGAATTCTACAAACTGGTAATACAGTTATTGTAACAAATATCCAAAATTCAGAGGTGTAGTTAAAACAAAGTTGAATTATTAAAACTATAATTATTAAAACACACTTAATACAAAGTGTGTGTTTAATATTTATTGTTTTATGCATTCATACTACTATCGTGCCTAAAAATAATCGAAATATTTCAAATACACATTGCGATCACATTTAAAATGAATAAAATTTGGTTCAATCAGTCTTGCAGCTGTAAAAGGTGAGGGGGGGGGTGTTAGGATATTATTCTTCAGGACTGGTATTGGCTACTAGGATATTATTCTGAAGATTTTCCCTTAGAGCTGGCCATTGATGTTTCTTCTGCTAGTTACATTGCACGATCTTTTTTCGAGTATACTTCCATTCGTAATTACTTTCCACTTTCAAATCTTCATGCAGAAGCTCAAAAAATTCTATTTTTGTAGATTTATTTTTGTATTTAATGGAAGATTTATGTTTAAAAAAAAAAAAAAAAAACGTCTTACTTGAAAGTTCTTGATGTTTGAATGTGTGAATTACTGCTGTACCTTACTGCTTGTATATTTTTTTAACATTTATTTGTGATTACATTTTATATAATTTTAAGTTTTCTTAGTGAAAATTATAGAAACAAATAAAAACACAAAATAATAAACTATAAAAGAAAAACATTCAATTATTTTTTTTCAAAAAAAAAAAAGTAGAAACAGATACATTAAAGATATTTCAGATGCATACATTCCAATATGTTTGGTATTATTTATTAGATTATAAGTAAAATTAAGAATTGCTCTTCCTATTAAGAGGGCTTAAGTATGCGAGAAGTCTTTGACCCTCTGTCTATGTAATTTTTGGAAATCACTATTTAGATGCAATATTTTAAAGTATTTTTAAAACAAAGTACTCAATATTATACAATGATGATGGTGTGCCCACTTTACAATGGTAGAGGTGCAGTAGCTTCTGAGGGGTATGGACCTCTGAGCACCCGAGGGCAGAAGTTTGACTTCTTGCTCATATGCAGATGACACGCTTAACACATTTGCTTGCACAGCCCCTTTTTACAGGGGGCACATTCACTCGCATCACATTCATTCATCTTAGATCGTAATTTAGATCTGGAACAGAGACGATGACCTCTGACCCAGTACTCGCACTGATATTATTCTTGACATGGAGGACTTTGCAACCACGACAGATTTAACAAGCTCCAACTACCACACACCCGGGGAATCTTTTGTCCATGTGAGTTTCAAACTTGCAACCTAAGAAGTATGAGTTCAACACTCTATCAGCCAGACTATCCCAGTCTATGTTATACGATCATATGATATAATAAAAATTTGTAATCATAAAAAAATAAACATAATCTGCGAAAAGCATGGGATGAAATGGAAAATGGACTGATTGCCAACCCATGAAAACTGCAGGATAAGCAGCTGGTTGGCTAAAATATATTTAAATCAATAACTTGTTGAATGTATCTTGTTAATTGGTACTTTTCTGTTAGCCAGACGCAAGCGAAAAATTACCAAAAAATGTAGAATTCCTTTGACTGATTTACCTTTCACTTCGTGTGCAACTTGGCTTGTGTTTAACAATTGAGGATATTTATGCCCAACTAATGGAAAAGTTCCTCTTCATTATATTTACATATTCTTTATATTCATATATGTAATTCGATTATTTATTTTCTAGTCTAATGATACAGATAGTATTCTTTCGAGCATGGATACATTTCAAGAACTGTTCACTCAACTTTTTTTGAAAAATTTGATCCAGTTAATACCTGGACTAGGTATGGTTTCTTTTTCTATTTGGTTGAAATTTATATTTAATACCAAAGGGGGGGTATCTGATGTTTAATGTGATAACTAGTTTTTTTTCTGGAGCTTATCAAATATTTTGAATATTTTCTATGCTAGCAACATGGCAACTGTTATGAACATTTCAGATTTCATACTTACCAACAAGATTTTATACCCCATTAAAAGCTAATATTGATTGGTTATGTTGTTCCAAGCGTGTACTTAAAACAAGTATCTCGTTAGTTTTTCATCCATTCACTTGTTTTTTTAGAATGTGTTGTAGAATCTTATGTTTTTTGATGAAATTGAAATAATAGCTTTAAAGTTTATTTTAGTGAAAGCTATTTAATAATTTTTTTAATTTCATTTCTGAAACCTGTATTTATTAAATTTTTATGATTAAAAAAATTGTATGACTTTCCTTTTTTTTGTTTTGGACTCCTGTAAGATCTGCAATGAGCATTTATCAACTTCATATCATAATACAGAAAGGATAAAAACAATATTAAAAACTAAATATAAATAACACGAAAGACAATGAATTCCCTTGGAATAATTGCATATTCAAACTGAATTTAATATTTCTGCTGAAAAAAATATTCTGATTATAGGAAGGAATCTGAGATACTGAATAGAAGTGTAATTTTTCATGAAAGGAAGAAAATCCTTTCATGTACTTTCTTATTACATATGTTCAAATATATTGTAATAATGCTTTTATTAAATGATATTGATTAAAAATATTTAACAGATGAAAATGAAGAAAAATACAGACTTTGGCTTTTCGAAAGAAAAAAGGATTTAATTAACAATTTATTGATTTACTTAAATCATGATAAGGAAAAATTGCAGGTAGGTTTTTTTTTTTTTAGTTGTCTTTGTCTTTCATGTTTCTTATTTAATATAAAGATAAAAGTGAAGTTTCTGAATGTTTTATATGCTGTAGAAGTCTTAAATAAATTTTTTTCATGAATCTATGAAACATAAGATTTTAATAAAAGCTTTTTATGACAATCATTTATGATTTCATTCGTTTCATTTGTTTTCTAGTTGTAATAACATTAATGCTCTCTAAATACAAAGTATATTTTTATATTTTAGTATTTTGGCTCAGGAAATATTTTTAGGTTTATTCCATATTGTTTATCTTTGATATGAATAGTTACTTCTATGCAATTATCTTAGTTTGATTAAAAGCAAAATTACTTACGAGGAGGATGTTATGTATTATAATATTTTATTTAACATTCATATGATATATCACTTTACATTTTTTTAGATGAAATTGTCTACAAATTCTACTGAACACTAAGAATGTTTTTATTTTACCTCTTATACAATTTACACTACATAATATGTGATTATTGTAAATTTTGTTTTGGTATTGCCACAAATCTCATACACAGATACTGAAGCATAACAGTGGTTTTGATAAAAGATAATTAGTTTCATTTTGTTAGTTTAAGGATTGTTAGTTAGATTTTTATTGTATTAATACTTGTCGGTTGTAATGACAACAAAAAAGCACCTAGAAAAATTCCATCAATTTGGCGATTTTAATCATCAACTGTAATATGATTAATGCATTCAAAAATTTCCATAACAAATAATAATGATGCACTTGAGTATATTTTTGTAATTTGGCTAAATTTTTTCTTGGTGCATTAAAACTGAATTGTACCATTTTATTTATAAAGCAATGAATAGATTATTAATAATAATAATAAGACTTGAAAATACATTTATATTCAAATGTAACAGCTACTTACTGATAGAATCAAGTTAAATATGCATTTGTTTCAGGAGAAAAGTCTTGAGGTTCTTTTGACCCTTGTTAAGCTGGAAAGTATAAATAAAGATGTGTGGTATTTTCCTAAAGAAATCTTTGCGGTATGTATATTAAGTATCAATTTTTTTAAACATTCTAATTATCAACAACCGATTCTGCATTTTATATGTAGTGAATCTTACTATTACCAAAAATTGCATCAAGTCATTTTAATCATTATTTACATTAAAATGGACATATTTTTTTGTTTTATGTAATTTTATTTTTTATTGTATGTAACAGAATAGTGATACTTAATTTAGAATTTTCTAAAATTAAGATTGTTTGCATACTTATAAAATTTTGTAATTATAATTTGATAGTTTGTAAATTTGAATCCCCAATCTTAGAAGAATTGGTTTTTCAAATCTTTGATAATAATTATTATATTATGAAATAGTCAATAAAAATACAGGTGATATGCATTTTTATATTAATTTTTAAATTCATAAATTAAATTTTTTTAACAAACTCATATTGGAGGCAATTAGGAAACTCATCAAATAATTTTTTATATGTATAAGTATAGCCCAAAGACTTACATAATAGTATTAGTCTTGTATTTAAAAGGTGATCCCAATTTCCAAGAAGGATTGCCTAAGATATTTTTAAAAATATCTGAAGTGGGAATGAAAACATAGCATCTGTTTCAACAATGCTTTATATAAATTGTGATTTGTGACAGGAATTAATAAATTAAACTGTGAATGGTAATTAGAGCTAGGTGCTTGGGAAGAATGAATTTTGAAGGGAATTCAACATTCTGAAATCCAGTGTCAAGAATATCAAATTTAATGCTTAACCTTCCTCCATGAGCAATGCAGTATTGAATGACCTGCATTTTATCACTGAAATCAGCTGCATGTGTGTAGAATTGTCTCATAACAGACAAGCAACACTGTATAAAATGAATGCAGAAATAGATGTAGTACATATAATGAATTTCTCTATCTGGATAATACAACAAAATTTGGCATCAATGAACTATTTCAGTAGAAGATTGACTCAAATGCATTTTTTAAAAGCATGACATAGCCAGCAATGCTTTTTCTGGCACAATGAGTCCTGATTTTTTTTTTCTGACGACTCATGAATTCAAATGGCCAGAGATAATGGTAGGTTTTAAGTACAGCTCTGACCAAAAAAGGCTATGAATTTACAATTGTTCGCAGTTAATTTGAAAAACATTCTGGACAATTTCAATGAATGATTTGATTAACCAAACACTCTACATGAATTCTATTGAACAAGCATGATAAAATATTTCTTTGTTAGACTTTCAATAATTCTAATAGATGGAGTCAAATCATTCACAAGACATCATGTTTATTCCAAGAGACACACCTTACATGTACATTCTTCCTCAGAGAGGGTAACAGAAGTGTTGCCTCATGGCGATATCTATTAGGATATCGATATTTAACATATGAGACATAATGGAGAGCAGTTTGTGAGCAATATGTTGCACTTGCAACACTTTTGCAATTATGGGTGTATCTCAATATTTCTACTGGGGACATCCAACAACTTGGTGAATCTTTTCATATTAAATTGCTACACCGTTTTGGGCAAAAGGAGATCCAATGTGTTGTTAGGAGGTATCTCATGACTTTTGTTACCTTAATATGCATACTTCAATTATAAAGAAGTATTTTAAATATAAGCCTCTATTTATTTTGCAACTGCTTCAAAAATGTAAAATTTAAGTTTTTTTATTAATTTTGATTATTGAAATTATCTAGAATTTTTGATTGCTGTAATTCCGTAAATGCTATTTATCATGTATTTATATTCAATTAAAGGCACAAATAAAGATATATTTTTAATTCTTTAGTTTTCTAATAAAAGGGAGGATGAACAATCTTTCATTGAGTAAAATCACAATATTATCAACTAAAAGGAAGACTATTTTAATAAAGTAAAATATTTGTAGTTACTTATGTGATAGATTCACATATATGAAAACAAACCTATAGACTTAAGACTATTTTCAATTGATTTATCGATGGGAATTTCTTGAAATTGCGAATCAGTTAAAAGGTAATTAAAGTAATGACTGCTGGAAAATTTGAAGTTACCTTTTATGGGAATAAAGATATATTTTTAATTCTTTAGTTTTCTAATAAAAGGGAGGATGATCATTTATGTGAATGCAGTTCTCATATTTTTAATGAGAATGTTTTAAAATTGAATGACATGCCCCCCCCCCTCCAAATTTGATATTATGTAAATTTTAACCAGAAACAACAGTCCAGGTGTGTATGTTTTAATACTATTGCTATGAAAGATGTGTTGAATTTTAAATATTACTTCAAAACAATATATATACTCCCAGTAAACATTTTTATTATAATAATAATTTTTATTTAAGTAATCCACCTATGGGTGGACAAAATTTTTAAATTTAGAAGTTAATTTCATGATTGCTTGTCAATAAATTGTATAAAGTGTGGATTAAATATTTTTTTAGAGTGTTTGTAAGCACTTTCAGCTATGTATAATAAATAAATTGGGAAGAAATGTCATATTTTGGAAATTTGCAAAAGTGCAGCATAATATTGTGAAAGAATTAAATCTTCCTTGTTATTACATTGTAATCCCTTTGTAGTGATATATCTAGCGAAATTCCTATTTACTCAATGTCTTTTAAACTGATTTGCAATGATAACTTTTTTTTTATTTCTTCTGTTTTCTTCTTTAAAAAGTTGATAATACATGCAATCCTTTTTTGTAAAATTTCAACTTATTGTCTGTGAAATTGCTGTAAATATGAAATTATAAAGAAATATTTCTTATCTCCATATTCAAGTATTCTATGGGTGTTTGGGCTCCAGGAAAACCCTGGAATTCCGGGGATTTTGAACTTCGATACCCTGGAATCGTCGTTCAAAAGGAAGTAGGAATAATAATGAATTTATTTTGATCTGGGTAATTTTGTTTGCTTTGAAAGCAGAAAACGCAAAGTCAGTGTGTGTGGCAAAAACCTTTCCTTTCTTTCTCCAAAGGCAGTGATAATGTTTGAAAAGGGGGGGGACTTCTTTTTTGTTCTTTCCTTATTGCGAGTTAGGACTCATTCCCCCGGTTCTAGGACATTCTCTTCTTGATTCTTTTCGGCAAGTAGGCGCGGCAGAAAAAAAAAGGGAGAGACTTCGTTTGGCTAGATGTACGATCATGGACTCTGAGTTCAAAGGTCTTAGCTCTCCTGGCGTTGTATTTAAAAACACACATCACAGTATTTATAAATTGATGGCAAAATTTTTCTCTTTTTTTATGAAGCCAAATTACCCCTTAAAAATTCATATCTAATTATTTTTACAGCATTAAATCCAGAGCTAAGGGGTAAAACCAGTAAAATATTAGCTTTTGAAAAATTATCTTTTATGTCCCATATTTTTTAGTGAATGAAAAGTCAAAAGTGGAAGCTGAAATAAGGCTATACCAGAGTGATATTGATATCACCAATGAAATGCTCTACACATCTGATGAAAGTGGAAATCTAATCAAGTGTACAATTGATAAATATTGGTCTAAAGTTTTTAATTTAAAAGATGATTTCACAAATGATTATAAGTATCCTACATTGGCTAAATTGGTCAAAGCCTGCATTAGCTGCTTCCATGGCCCAATAGTGGAAAGTGCATTCAACTTAATGGATACACTTGTCACTCACTGTAAAACCTCCCCTAAGATTTATACCCTAAATGCAGTGCAGACTATTAAATATGATTTAATGGCTTCTAAAGAAACCTCATGTGAAAAACATGCTCAAAAAATCCAATGACTGATCCAATTCACAAAGTTCTCTGACTGAATATGAACAGAAGTTGGAAAACATATCAAGAGGACTTAAAAACATGTATTTCAGATGAGTCACCTATTAAAGTCTCTGAAAAACCTTCTACATTAGCAGAAAAGCAAACTGCTTCTACCTCTGCATGTGCAGTTCTCGAGGAAATTTCTTCAACTGTAAATGAGGAAAATAAAAATCAACCTTCCTGCAATTATCAATTTCACCACAAAAGAAAGGCAAGCCTACAAACATCAGAAATTTTTAAAAAGCAGCAGAAATTATATAATTTTTTAAAAAGAATTAATTCAGGTAATTTAAAATATTTGCATTAAATATAGTAGTTTATATTTTTGAAAATTTATGGTTATTAATTTTGCAAAAAAAGTAATTCATTGAACTTTTATAATTAGGTTATTCAATACTTCATAATTGTAATTTTTCATTTCTCCCCCCCCCCTTCTCGAAACTCCAAAATGTCGGTAGTAAGTCCGTAAAAGTTTCAGGGGATTTTTTTGGGTCCCACAAACACCCCTGGTATTCATTCTTTATTTAAAGAGACACTTTCCATAGCAAATTAAGGGAGAGGTGGGGACAATCAGAAATGATTAGAATATACAATGTTAAACTAGAGGTTATCAATCCTTAAACTATCAACTCCTTTTAGTCTCCATTTTCTCTGTTAAATTCATTTCACAATCATGTCCATCATCTCAGTTTGATAGGGACATCAAGATTTACCAAAGTTCATATATATATATAATTTGTGTGTGTGTCAGCAAAGCTTGGCTAATGGAAATGGATATTTTAAAAGAAATGTCTATTTACTGTATGTACAGAACATAAATCTCTGTAGGTGGTTATCCACTTTGTTTTGTTAGTGTTTGGTGTTTGTACTTGTGTTTCATTAAGTTGTCATAATTAATATGACCATGTTTTTTATACAATTTTGTTATATTTAAAGGGATGACCTGCAGCAATTAATTCAAGACTGAAGTAAAGTGATGCAGCTAAAAAAAATCGGATACCCCAATCTATAATGTAACTGCTTTTTTTTAAAGGAAGAAAGAAAAGATATTAAGAATATTTTAAAAAGAATTCAAATGGATAGTAAATGGTGTGTATTTATGATATCTACAGTGTAGAAAAAAATGGTTTGCTCATTAGGCTATGCTAGACAAAACAGTGCCATTTAAAAGAGAACTGTAAAAATTAGTGAAAATAGAGGCGAAATCTGACATCCTGCTGTATTCAAACGGTACTAGAACTAGATTGAAATATTAGTTATCAGAAAGTACATTGAAGTTTACCATTTGACTGTAAGACAAATGAGGAAGCTTGAATGTTGCAAGAAATATTCAGCAACTGAATGTTTGATATTAATAAAGATATGGAGAAAAAACCAATTGTAACTGGCATAGTCAGCGGTTATACAATTATTATTTCCCTATGTTTTAAAAGTATAGTAGCATTTTATTTTCCCTCAATCTGCAAATTGGTCCTTCAGCCATTAGATTTAGGCATTAAGTTTTTGAAGGGATTCTGTCAAAAAAAGAATATCCCAAATATTGTTAAGGGTTTCATATACACACCACCTACAATTTTCAAGCATTATGTTATTCTATTGAGAAATATTGTGATCTTTTTTTTAATTATTTTTTTTTATTTTGTTCTAGCGGTTTTGTTTTTATGAAATCAACTGCAGTTGGTATAGCAAAGGAATTTTTTCTCTCACTTCACAAAGTATTTTAAAATGTTTATTAAAAGTTCATAAAAATTTCAACTGCATAATTTAAACAATTTGAGAAAAAAAATGCATCATAAATAGAATAAAAGTAGCAACTGAAAATTGTCTATTCTGGTATCTTCTTTCCAATGCATACTTAGTTAATTTTTTTTTAATGTGTAAAGACAGTTATTTTAGACCTGTAATTGAAAAAATAATTTACATCGCCCTATGCTTCTTTAACTCCTCCTATTTGTGGAAGTACAAACCCTCCCTTTAACTTTGATTATGAGTTTTATTGTTTGGTCTTCGGTATGCTTTAAAATTTCCCCCTCTGCATTGTTTTCTTTCTGCTTCGTTTTATTTTGTTAGCCATCACAGCTGTGGATATCATCTGCACTTTCCCAATCCACACTAGTTTCAGCAAATACTATCACAATATGTACCAAACTTTTGTAAAAAACAATTTGAAAGTGCAATTTTGCAGTTTATTTGTAAACTCAAATTTTGCATATTTAGCTACATCTTCGAACTGGCTAATTGGTGATGATGGAATTGTAGAAGTCTAATATACAGCATCTTGTAAAAAAATATTACTACATATAAGGAGTAAGGTAATCAATCTAAAAAAATTTAATTTCGAAAATTAAATAAAGATTTAAAAAAAATCCCAAATATTATTTTTAAGTTCAGGGCCATCTGAAAATGGAAGAAAAAGAGGCAGAAAATAGGAAAAAGAATTTGTAATCCAATATTTTGGCAACAAAAAAGGAAGGGGTGATTCTTTTATTTAATGGCTGTTTATTGATTCCAGATATCCTAGATCAATGAAAATTCCTTCTGTGATTATAGAGACTCAAAAAAAGAAGAGAAAGGGGTGAAAATGCAATTTTTCCAAAGCGTCCCGTCCCTTTTTTGGATATTTTTAGAAATGCAATTTTTATATATATAATTCAGAAATCTTTTTTTTTTTGGTAAAAATTTTATTTGATCTTGCATTTTTGAAATCTTGTACATAAATTTATTTTATCATATATCTTACAATAAATGATAATTATATTTATTGAAAAATAATGTTTTTATCAGTAAAATAATTAACAGAATTAAACTCATTTAAAGAGAAGTAAGATATAAGAATCTATATCTTATTTTTATTTCCTAATATTTAAATATTCTCATGTTTTCTTCAAAATCGATGTTATCTTTAATAAAAAGCAAAACAAAATGTATGAGTATCTATGTTTATTACAATAGTTCACTTAGAAATATCTTTATTAAGAAACTAGCCACATTTGGCAACCAACTGGTTCAACAGAATAAATGGTTTTCTAAAATTTTCAGGGGTATATTTTACTACAGGTCTGGCAAATTCTGCTCTAACAATCATGCCTCTTTTTAAAATCTGAAATGTAAATCATGATGAAGTTTCTGTGTTGTAATATATTTTACATTCAACTGTTATTCCTGAAAATAATTAACTGACTTGTGTATATTGCCTGTGAAGGTGGCTCATTTCACTTCCAGAAGACAAAATATGTAATGAGTTCCCCTGTTGTATAATGAAGTGTTTGTAATATTTTGACCAACCCTTGCTTATGCCATCTGTGTGATCTATATCTTCATTATAATTAAATATATTAAAACATTTTGTTTATATATATATATATATATATATATATATATATATATATATATATATATATATATATATAATACATACATATCCTCTTACCTTCCACGTACTTTAAATTTAAACATGACCTCTAATAAAGCAGCACTACAACTCTTTACTACAATCCCCCTCCCCCTTCTCCCCACAATTGTGATATTGAAGTTTACATTTATTGTATTTTCGCAAGAACGTTTTAAATGGGTAAGTGTTAAATAAATTAAGATTATCAACTATTTCAATTTCTACAGGGATTTGGGGGGTATTCTGCATTTAACATTCATGCATAGAAAAAGAAATTACTTAGTAAAATAAAGATTAAGTGTATTATGACCATTAATAAGTTAAAAGCTTTTTCAGAATGAAATCTACTTCCAATATATGAATTATTTTTTTTTTTTTAAGTTTGAATTATGCAATCACCTTTATATATAATATAATGAATTCTGAATTTTATGTGTAAAACCATTTAGTAAATAATAAAATAGAAATGGAAATTGCTTTTATTGGAATTTTCTCCTACCAATTATTTTGATGTTTTTAAAATTTTTGTTGCAGAGCATAATTTTTGAACTTCTTTCTCCACATATCGATCAGCAAGCTAACATTATTCGATTCCAAATATATACTTCATATGATGATATTTTTATGTACACATTGAAAGCAGTGATGAATATATTGGATAAGAATGAAGAGGTAAGAATCATCTTTGAGGTCAATGTTTGAAATTTAAATAATGATTGGAGATGCTAATTTTTTAAATTTTAGGCTGAAAATCTTATAAGTTTTTGTATTTATTGATACTCTTTTATAACTACTCACTATTTTGTTTAACATTACATTTTATAATTATTTTCATTAAAAAGGCATGTATTTAAAATTGGTCTTTTTTTTTATTTAAATTTCCTTTTTATGAGCTATTAATATTTTTAATTATACAATCAATTTGAAATTCTTGTAAATTAAAATGTGTTTTATATTTTTACTACATCTTTTACAAAATCTGAAAGAATTTAATTTTACAGTATTTCTTTCAAAAAATAGCTAAGTTTGAGATATAATTAGTATTTAATTTCTTATTGTAGTAAAACAATATATAATTTTTTACAAAAAATTAATAATACCTGTAAATTACTCTTATTTCTTCAAATAATAATAAATTTTAATCATATGAAATAATACGTAAAAATACACTTTTTAATGTTATAAAGGATGATTAATAAATAAAATAACTATCTTTGAATGTTTAATTACATAAATTTAGCAATAATATATTACTTTAGTAGATATTATGTCACAGCCTTTTCTTAATTTTTACATTTGTTTCTATTTTAATTCCAGATTACGGATATTTTCTTAACAAACCTTTTTTATCTTCTGACTGTGCTGAAATATCCTGAGGAGTTCCATACTTCTAAAGTTAACACTTTTTTGCCGCAGGATAGTAAGTTTAAAGAATTAATTATTAATTTGTGTAATATGATGTTCAAAAATATTACTAGCAAGTTATTAAAAATTTTATGAAGAGTTGTTAATTAAGGCTACATGAGAAAATTTAAAATGAACAAAAAAGAATTAATTAGAGCAATATCCACTGCAATCACATTGAATAATCTGTCTTTTTTAGCATCATATATTAAAAGGTCCTGAAGTAATTGGTCTTCATTCATTTATATAATGGCCTATTATATACCATCTACATCTTTTTTATTACAGTTTGTAATGAAGGAATTTTAATTTAGTCATTTGATTATGTCTAATGTTGCATAAGATGAAACAGATAAGTTTGACATTTCCAAAATAACAGTGTGTGTTAAACTAATGTAAATATGACAGGTATGCTAGTTATCCATTTTGTTTTGCAGCAAAATATCGAACTGTTTTTGTTCTGTTATTTCCTGTTACTTTAAATTTCAGAATGAGTTTTATTGCAGATTTAAAATCTAATCAAAATTACTGTTTCTAACCTTAAAATAAGCTAATGTTGATTCTAAAATTGTTCCACTCTGAAAATTTCATCTTTACTTACAACTTCTCTCTCTACTTTACTTCTTTCTCTCTCTACCCCCCTCCGAAAATGTTACAGCACAAAATTGATTTTTGAATCAATTTAAAGCTAAAAAAAAATTAGCTTTTCAATGATACTGATGTTTTGACCCATAAATTAAAATTCTATTTTTAATGAATTTTTAAACATTTAATTTAATTGTATTTTTTAACAATTTATTTCACGTAAAATTAAAATAAAATTTTATCTTTACGAGGATCTAAAAAAAGGTTAATTACTACCAAAAATAAAATAAAAATATATAATTTTCAACAAGTAATTATATGAAATGTAGTACTTTTTAAACAGTAAATGCAAGAGAAAATATTTCTTGATCGTTTGCAATATCAAAATTATTAATTTTATTAAAGAATTAAAGTAAATAAAAATATATTGCAAATGTGCAACAGTTAAAACTGATAAAGAATTTTTAGAAAAGCACCAAACGTTAATCTTCTGAAAGTGAGATTAATTATTAAGTAAGAAATCTTAAACGAACTTCAAGATGACATCATTTCAAAGAAAGGACAAACAAAAAGCAATTGATAATAAGTAGAAGTAAAATGTGTGTGCGTGCGTGTGGGTGTTAGTTTTTAAAACAATAAGACATATTTTGAATTGTTACTTTTACTTATGTGAAGAAAATATATTGTGCAAATCAAAGAATTCACCTTCATGAATGCAATTCATCTTGGCATTTTAATGAATATAAACGCATCGGAATAAAAACGCATCTGCTTTCAACGAAGCATTTGTAATGTTGAAGCTATACTGGTAAAAGCAGGTCAGCTATTTGAAAACACATCTGCTTTCAAACAAGCATTACATAATAATTAATAATGCAATACTGGTAAAAGCAAATAAAAATATTTTATACCTGCATATTTTGGAGGCATCAAAACTTTCTAACCAAAACAATGTCATGTTCTCACATGATAAAAAATAAATCAACTATCATTCCAAAATAAACATGTAAAAATGTCATTTTCTGCACTTGTCTGCATAAAATGAAACAAATATGAAACTTTTTTTTTTTTTTTTTGGAAAATAAATGCAATGAAACGTTTTCTATCATATTTTATAATACATATATTATTAATTGAATTAAACAGTTTTATTTAAGGCAAATATGGCTTAACGTATACAATTCATCTTCTGTAATCTGGGCCCAACATCTAATTTCTTAAATTTTGGGGGGAGAGACATACATCTTTCAACAAATGGTCTAAGTAAAATATATTTAATAGATTGAGGGGGAAAATGCTGATGAACTACGACTTTTAAATTTTTACATATATCATCGGCTCTGGGAATCATATTTAACAAAATATTCTAGAGACAGTAAGTCCTTAAAATAAAAAAGTGACACTCCAATCAACTAAATCATCAAAGCTGATCATTCTATGAAGATTTCAATATAACTATTTGATAAAAACTGGCAATTTTAGATTTATTTATCAAGATCTCAAAGAAACCAATCAGGGTTTCTCTAGAATAATTGGCCTAGATTATGAAAATGATTGTTCTAAACTTTCAATATTCAGAACTGAATAAATCAGCCAGATTTGATCCCAGAGGATAGAAATGTTTATTTATTGATTTAGAAGTTAAAATATTAAGAATATTTTACAGAATATGAATCTATAAGACCAAAGAAATTTAAACCATAATTTTTTGAAATTAATTTATAAACCAAAAAATAAATAAATAAAATGTTATTTTTGAGAGCATTTATATGTATTTAAAAATAAAATTTAAAACTGAATGTTTCATTTAATCTGTGAAATGTTTGCTGAATAATTCCTTGAGATAATATAAATTATAAAAAAATTATAACATTTTAGTTTCTTTTGTGAACATAAAACTTCAATTTTGGACTACTCTGCTTTCAGTTCTTAGTTTTATTTAAAGATATACTTGTATTGAGTAAAGAGTCTTTATATTATTGAAGTTTTATAATTTCGAAAGTAATTTAAAACTGAATTTTAGGTGCACTGATAGAAAATCAGAGAGAGATGTGCAGTTTAAAGATCAGAACTGATTAAGGTCCACATAATAGTATAAGTGAATTATATGACTATTGAAATTTGAAGGTTAAAAATGTTTTGCTAAAAAACTTATTAGGAGACCAAGTTATAAAAAAATTGATTGAACCCTTTAGTCAGCATTAATACTGCCGAACCAACTGGTCGCCAAAGGCGGTTAGTAATTGAAAAAAAAAACTCATAATTAATTAATAAATAATATTTACTTCATAAATAATATTTACTTCAGACAATAGGAAAAGGAATTAGAATGGATAGTGTTTATTATGAAAGTACATAATGCTTTTCACCACGATATTCTGTAGAATTTGGCTGCATGTGTGAAAATTACATTAAGTAGAAAACTATTTCCTTACCAGAATACCTGTATATACTATGGAAGGATGAGTATTATTTGGCAATTTATTATGTGGTAAAAGTAATTAATTATTGGGATGCAGCAAGCATACTATTTTTCTCGCTTAGGAATATCTGTATAATTTCGCTTCTATCTTCGTTCTTGCGAACTTCTTAACATGATGCTGTGTGAATAAATGTGCTGTCGCCAAAAATCATGCTTAAATTTATTGAAAATTAACAACAGCTTTTAACAATTATGTTAGCTCATTAATGAATATTACTGAACAAAAAAAATAGTATTTTCATTGTTATTTTTATTTCAGAATGCAACTTTTTTGTTCTGCTATTTACTGTTGTTTATGTTTAAAATATTTTTTTAGTTGATATAACCTTTTGTATATTAAAATGATGTAGCATTTACAAAATAACTTTTTTTTTAGTGATGATTTAAACACTTTTAAAAATATTTGTTTTATTTTGAATTTAGGTTTGAAGACACCTTTTTGTTTAAAAGAAAAAGTCATTTGTAAATTATTTTCAAATGTATGGAATAGATTTTTAAAATTTCAGGTAAATATTTTAGAACATATTATATTTGATTTTAACTTTGTTGTTCTTGATTTTATTTTTTAGCATAAGTGAAATACAATGTTCTAATATTACCTTTTCTGTCACTTTTACCTAGCTACCAATAGGGATAAGGTAATAATATTTGTTAAAGTGGTATTACAAATTTTGTTTTAAAAACTTATTCTGAAAACATTTTGAGATTCACGTCTCAATGGAAAGAATTGCATCGGATCATACCGAATGTGTCAATGACAACTCTTTATGAAGTTGTGACTGTCAAGTTAGGGTATAGGAAATTGTGTGCACACTGGGTTCTGAAAATGTTAACGAAAGAACACAAAAAGAAAAGGATTGGCTTTGCACTTGACTTCCTCACAAGCTATGCAGAATTTGGTGAGGAGTTCCTTGATCACATTGTGACAGGTGACGAGACGTGGGTTCAGCACCATACACCTGAAGCCAAGCAACAGTCAATGCAATGGTGCCATTCGAATTCCCCAAAAGGCAAGAAATGCAAAACTTCGTTTTCAGCGAAAAATCATGGCTTCTGTTTTTTGGGACAGAAAAGGCATTCTGCTGGTGGAATTTATGCCTCCTGGAACAACAGTTAATGTTGCTGCATATTGCCGGACTTTGAAACATCTTCGAAGGGCAATTCAAAACAAACGCAGGGGAATGCTGACAAATGGAGTCAACTTGCTTCATGACAATGCTCGGTCTCACACAGCGCTCATAACCGAAGCATTACTCAAGCAATTTAAATGGGGTGTATTGGACCATTCACCATACAGCCCGGACCTTGCACCCAGCGACTTCCATTTATTCCATTACCTGAAGTCTCATGGTGGAAAATCATTCCAGGACAATGATGAGATCTAAGATGAAGTTGAAATGTGGTTGGAACAACAGGCGGCAACCTTCTATGACTGTGGGATACAAAAGCTTGTGCCCCGACTTAACAAATGTTTGGATAACGGGGGGTGATTATGCCGAAAAATAATAAATAATTCTGTTAATAATATGTAGCTGATGTTTTTTAAATAAATGTTTTTTTTAAAGGAATGTAAGCCATTGTATCTTTATTTTCTGAAACAGCCTCGTATATACATCAAATGACAATTAATCATTCATATAGTCCTATCAAAAGGACAGTAAAAGAATGTAAATATATTCAGGATCCCCCCCCACACACAAAAATGTCAGTTATACTATTTCCTTGATGTCAATCAAGTAAAATCATCTGAAGTGCCATTTGTTATTAAAGTATATATGAATGTTGCTTTAAAAAAAGCTCCTATAAGAAAAAGTTTAGATGAAAAAATGTGTCTGCAGTTTGTTTTTTAGTACTACAAGAGAGAGGGAATTAGATTCTGTGAATAACATTTAAAAAATTTTTTTGTCTGGTATTTATTTGCTGATAGTTGTCTGATAAAATTTAATAGTGAATATTTTGATGATTTTACTCACCTCTTTCAGCTACTGTTGGTATGAAGTTTATTCATTGCTTAGCATCTGTACTTTCATATATCTAGCTTTTTTAAAATTTGGTTTGTTTTGAAACTCATTGCTTTAATATTTTGTCACTGTCAGCTCCCATTGCCTATTCTCAAGAGAGTGTTATTGGTCTTGCATAAAAAAGTGATTCCTCATCTACAGAACCCATATCTGCTGACAGATTTCCTCACCGACTCTTACAAGCATGGTAAAGTGTTTTACATATAAAAAATTGTCTTTTAATCCTATATGACAAAATTAATCTTATGTAAAACATAATTTTTTTGATGATAAAAAAATTGAATACCAGATCATTAAAACTATTTACCTAAAATATTTTTAAATTAAAAATTTATTATGAAGGAATTTGATAAGAACTGATTTTTTTTACAATTCTTCCATTGATTTGGAATTTTAATACAAAGGAGAATCCTTCAAAAATTGCACATTTATTCCCTCTTTAGCATTCAATTCTCATATTATTACAGGATGTATAGCATCATGAAATGGACCTCATTTTCTTGAAATGCAAAGGTATTTTATTTGTTTTATTTCCCTATAGGATCATTTGAAAGAATAGTCACAAATGCCTATTTGCCTGATGTACAGAAAAGATAAATGAACAAAAGTAAAGAATTCAGAGTAGGAATTCCAGGGCAAAATAGGTCCAAGAATTCAAACTCATATTAAATAACACTTAATGAGTTCCCCCCCCCCATTCTTTTCTATGCACTACCATTATTGTAATATTATCTGAAAACTGCGGTACAAAATACATACTGTGTCATACTTGTTGCAATTTTAAAAAATGTTCTAACCAGTTTTTAGTATTTTGGATGTTGAAGAATTTATTTAAGTTGTGACTTATGAGTTTATCTTTACTTATAATAAAGCACAATGTGTGTGTGTTGGCGATGTGCTGGCCAGACCGTTCGACCTACAGCTACCAAATTTGGTATATGTATACCTTGGGTGCCGGGAATGTGCACCTCAGAGCCCTTTTTTGAATTTTTAATTAAAATTTTAATTAAAAAATAAGAAACATTTTGATGTTTTTTTCGCTATATCTTACAAAAATATTACAGTACAAAATTGATTTTTGCATCAAGTTAAAGCACAAAAAATTAGCTTTTCAATGATACTAATATTTTGACATATAAATTAAAACTTTATTTTTAATGAATTTTTAAACATTTAATTTAATCGTATTTTTTTCAACACTTTATTTAGCATAAAATAAAAATAAAATTTTATCTTCTCGAGGAACTCAAAAAGTCATCTTTTAATAAAATATTGCCATCACATTTTCAGAAGTTCTGATTAAAAAAAGTTAATTACGACCAAAAATAAAAAGAATAATATAGTTTTCATCACGTGATTATATGAAATGAAATAAATAGAAAATGTGATATTTTTTAAACAATAAATACACAAGAAAATTTGTCTTGATCATTTGCAATATCAAGATTACTAATTCAATTAAAGAATTTAAGTGAATAAAAATACAAAGTAAAAATATATTACAAAAGTGTGACAGTTAAAACTGAAAAAGAAATTTTAGAAAAGCACCAAACGATAATCTTCTGAGAGCGAGATTAATTATTTAAAAACAAGAAATCTTAAACTTTGAAAATGACGTCATTTCAAAGAAACAACGAACAAAAAGCAATTGATAGTAAGTAACAGTAAAATATTTTTGCATTTTTTTTAAATTTTTAAAACAATAAGACATGTTTTGAATTATTACTTTTACTTATGTGAAGAAGATATTTTGAGCTAATCAAAGAATTTGCCTTCGATTGTATTTTATCTCCGCATTTTAATGAATAATGCGAAATAAAGATGCATCTGCTTTCAACGAAGCATATGTGATATGAAAGCTATATTGGTAAAAGTAGGTCAGCTATTTGAAAATGCATCTTCTTTCAAACCAGCATACGTAATAATTAACAATGCAAAATTTGTAAAAGCAGAAAAAACTATTTTTTAACAGCATATTTCGGAGACATCAAAACTTTCTAACCAAAACAATATCATTTTCACACATGAGCAAAAATAAATCAACTCTCATTCCAAAATAAACATATAAAAATGTCATTTTCGGCATGTGTCTGTATAAAATGAAACAAATATGAAACATGATAATTTTGGGAAATAAATGGATGGAAACGTTTTCTATGATATTTTACTATACATATAATACTAATCCAATTAAACAATTTTATTTAAGGCAAATATGGCTTAACATCTACAAGGCATCTTCTGTAATCGGAGCCCAACATCTTATTTCTTAATTTTTAGGGGAGAGACAGAAATCTCTTAGCAATTGGCCTAAGTGAAATATATAATTAGTAGATTGAGGGGGAAATGCCAATGCTATTTTTACATACCTCATCTGCTCTGTGAATCATATTTAACAAAATATTCTTGAGACAATAAGTCCTTAAATAAAAAAGTGGCATTCCAATCAACTAAATCAATCAAGCTGATCGATCTATGAAAATTTCAATATAACTACTCAATAAAAACTGACGATTTTAGATCTCTTTATCAAGATATCAGAGAGGCCAATCAGGGTTACTCTAGAAGAATTGGTCTAGATTATGAAAATAATGATTGTTCTAAACTTGCAATATTCAGAACTGAATAAATCAGCCAGATTTGAAGAAGATATAAATGCTTATTTTTTTATTTAGAAGTTGAAATATTAAGAATATTTTACAGATAGGAATCAATAAGACCAAAGGAATTTAAACCATAATTTTTTTATATATATGTTTATAAACCTTTAAAAAATGTCATTATTGAGAGCATTTTTATACATCTAAAAATAGAATTAAAAACCGAATGTTTCATTTAATCTGTGAAATGTTTGCTGAAAAATTCCTTGAGATCTTATAAATTATTTAAAAAAATTATAATGTTTCAATTTCTGTATTGAACATAAAACTTCAATGTCAGACTACTCTGCTTTCAGTTCTTAGTTTTACTAAAAGGCGTGCTTGAATTGGATAAAAATTTCTTTATATTAAATGTACTTCCATCATTTCCACCTGAATTTTACGTGCACTGATAGAAAATCAGAGAGAGATGTGGAGTTCAAAGATAGGACTGCTTAAAGCCTACATAATAGTATAAGTGAATTGCATGATTATCAAAATTTGAAGCTTAAAAATATTTTGCTGAAAAACTTATTATATGACTAAGTTATATTTTTAAAAAAATTAATTTTACCCTTTAGTCGGCATTAATATAACCCTTTAGGCGGCTAGTGTTTAATATTTTATGTGTTGTGACAGAAAATTAAGCAATTGTTCCACTGAACAGAAAATAAGAATTGAGAAGAATGAATTTGTTATGCATTAAATATATCTATAATATCTCCCCCCTTTAAGTCTTTCATAGAAATTGTTAGTATATAATTTATATATTCTTTTTCAATTCCTACCTTTAGTTGATACTCTCTTTCTGTATGTGTGTGTATGTTTTATATATATATATATATATCGTTCAAATTTTCAATTGTTAATAAAATATTTATTTATCTACTCAAAGTTCAAATACATTTTTTTTTAACTTTTGGTGGATACTTGATATTAATATTTTAAATAGAGAACTAACAGTTTGTAATAAAAATTGAAATCAACAGGCAGTAGCTCAATCGGTAAAATGCAAGGATTTCAGTATTTTTCATGGGAAAGGGAAGAATGTGGGTTCAATTCTTGCGAAAATCAGCAATTTTTTTTAGGATTTATTTATATTAATTAAAAAGTAACTATAAAGTTTTTATTTGTTGACCCAAGCTTCTTCAACTAACATTTTTTTATTTTCATTTAGCTTCTAATTTAAAAAATTGCCTTTCTTAATTTCATGAATTTGTTTATTTATAGAAACTAGAAGTTGTTAAAGCATTTTCATTTCGCCACAATATATATATTTTTGCTATTGTTTAAAGCCAAAGTAAGAATTATATATTAATTAAAAAGGAAATTTTGAAGTAAAGTCTTTACTATGCTTCTACAGTTAGAAGCATTGACAGTTTTTTTTATTATTATTATTTATTTATTATTTTTAGTCATTTCTAAACACTATTTACTGTTTTCTATTTTTTAATTTTTTAAAGAAAATAGTTTATAATTATCCTTGATTTCATGGCAATATCTGTCAGTGTTTAAATGATAGGCGTTCTAAAATGCTTAGTTCTTAGCTTTATAAAACTAATTTCTAAGCATACCAAGTTTAGGAGAAATTTACTCTTTCCAAGTTTAGGAGAAAATTAATCTAGCAATGTTGAATCTTATTTGATTTATATATTTTTAAAAACAAATACAAACTGCTTTGTCTGGCTAAGCTCCTACTTCAATGTTTATATTTTCTTAAAGTATGTATTCATCCAAATAAACTGGTAGTTTCCTTAATTTTAAGAGATATTGAGAAAAAAAATCTGATTTTTATTGTTAATCCTTTAAAATTTGACTTAATTCTTTAGTATTGAATTTCATTTTTATAAACTTTTTTTTTTGTCTGTCAACCAAAGATTTGAGTTGTTTTAGAATAGAAGATGTTGTGTAGGTACAAAAATAAAAGTTGAAATGTAAAGAATAATCATTTATTATTTTTAATTCTAAAATAAATTATTCTCTTATAAAATAATCAATATAACATGCTTAGAAAAAACACATTTTTACATATGTGTGCATGTACAAAGGTGCTTAATTTTTTGGCTAATATTCTTTAAAAGTACTTAATTTTTGTATCATTTTTGCACTACACACCTTGTATTATCTTTATATTATGTATTTTAAGTGATTTGTTATATTCGATAATACTTTTTAATTTTTAAAATTAAAATATAATTTCATGTGTTTTTCAATTATAGGAGGTATAATTAGTTTACTATCTTTGAATAGCCTGTACTTTCTAATGACTCACTATAATGTGTAAGTATATGTTTTCTATTTGTACTTTAAACATTATAAAAAAATATTTATTTATACTTACAATGTTTTCAAAATAAGTGAATTTATTTTAATCCAGTGTTAACTTTATATGAGATAGCTATTTTGTTTCTGATAAATCTGAAATAAAGAAAATATGAATGTTGGTGCAGCATTAAGTAACAAATTTCTGTGAGTTCACCCCATTCATTAAGCTTCATTCACTTAGTCATAATTTAATATTTTGATAATTAAAGTAATGAAATCTATTTTCGAAAAACTAGGAATTATCATTTGGAGTGGGCTTCTTGTTAAATATTCTATTATTAATAAAGAAATGATGCAGGAAGAAAGATAAATATTAAATAAATTAGCCATTTTATTTATTTTTAGCCTTGAAAGAAAATTAATTCCAGATTAGAAACAAAAAAGTTTGAAAGTTTGTTTAACATTTTAATTTATAATTTCACTAAAACTGATTATCTGCAATGTTTAAATAAATTTCTTCTCCCCTCCCACCTCCTCCCCCACACACATAATTCATTTTCAATTGTATTTAAAATAAAATTGGAGTTTAAAATATTATTTTAAAAAGGAATATTTGTTGAAAAAGAATTAAAAGGCCATTTTAAACAAGCAAATCAGCATGGCATAAAATGTGCTTAAAAAAACACTTTTTATTATGCTGTTTCTTGTATGCAAGACATCAGTCTCTTAAATAAATGGGGGGGGTTATTAAATCCCTTAAAAGTATCCATTTTTTTTATAAGGCCCATAGTCCTTTTTCTTATGAATGGTAGGCATCTTGGTGGTACTTGTAACTTTTATGTTTAGCTAATAACATAAAAAATGATAATGTTACATAGAATGTAGTGCTTAGTGGGATATCTATCTATCTATATATATATACTAGCCGCCTTTGGCGACCAGTCGGTTCGCCAGTATTAATGCTCGCAAAAATTTTCATATAATATTTTATGTAGCTGTGTCTCATAACAGGTTTTTCATCAAAATATTTTTTAACCAAACAAATTTTGATAATCATATAATTTATTTAGAGTATTATTTAGTATTATTTTCTTCAGATGTTCTATTCATTGTACTATTCATCTTTCTCTTTCTATCCGAGCAATGATTGTCCCGGAATTGATATTTTACTTAAATGGGGGAGAGAAAGGTCTAAAATTTACGTTTTTATAGAATAAGAAGATTCTAATTTTCATAAAGGTAAACACACTAAACAAATAAAGACACAATTGATTTTCAAGAGATGCGAAAGTTTAAAAACAGCTTGGAAAATGCCGCGCAAAGAGAAAATAATATTGAAACACACACATCATTTCTTTTCTTTTTTTTCTTCACTAATTTTGTTTCTACAAACCCTATTTCCATTTTTTTTTTTTTTTTTTTTTTTTTTT
>JAOUZG010014698.1:849224-877422 GCA_026289955.1 Argiope argentata | reverse complement strand
TTTTCCCCTTTTTCCTTTTTTTTTTTTTTTTTTTTTTTTTTTTTTTTTTTTTTTTCTTCCCTGCCCAAATTCTGTTTTGAGCAGGCATAGATTAAATATCCATACAGACTAATAAAAAAAGCAATTATTTTCTTTCTTTTTTAAACATCCCGTTATCTATGAATGAAAACCAACTGACTTCACGTATTTCTTTCTAAACAAATCATAATTTATTACTTCCTGCTTCCTTACTCAGTTGGGTGGGGGAAGGAAATGAAGATTTTTGGCGGGAAAGTAAGAAAAGTGTCGTTTTAACTATTTTCCTCTCAGTTTTTTAATTTTTTCTCTCCATAAGAACCATCCTCGGGTCTTAACGAAAATATTTTTAAAAAAATTAGCCGAATCGGTCGAGCCGTTCTCTAGTTTTGCGCTTAGCATTTCGCATTCGAGAACCATTTTTATTAATATAGAAGATATATATATATATGTGTGTGTGTGTGTATAATAATTTATCAAACTATATCTGTAGTCATGACTGATTAAAATACTGAAATGAAAACATTAGAGATAATAAAAAAGTGGGTGGAAAGGTGGTCATTTGATTGCTTTAAAATTTTATTTTATTTATTTCTTAATGAATTTGAAGTTACATATTGAAATTTAATTGTGTTGTATTATTTGTAATTATTTTTATGGTATATCTGGTTGTCTTTTTTCTCCTCTAAAGCTGGTGTATTTTAAGAGGTTAAGCTAAAGGCATGAAGTATGTTCTACATCCAATAATTGCAATTATATTGATTTAGAACCCCCTCAATGATCAAACATATAATTGATAGATGAGCATTTAAAAATGAATGATTTTCACAATTAATAATATGTAAATGTAATATCTTCAAATAGTTAAGCAATGAACAAGTTAATTGAATTGGTTCAGAATTTTATTCTGTGTAAATTTTCTGTTGAGTTATCCAAATGAAAAGTATTTATCATCAGCATTTTTGCTTTCAAATAACATTTGAATAATATTTTTATGAATTTATGGTAACTGCTGGAAAGTATATAAAAACTCTTGAAGGGGAGAATCTTGACATTTACAGGCAATTATTCTTTCTAGTTAAATGTATGATATTAAATTCATTTTGGCAAAGGAAATTGAATTTTTTTTAATTATTATTTTCGATTCCACTAATTATTTAACTACTAAACCTCCAAGAAATGGGAAATTTTTTTTAAATTTTTATGCGTTCTGGTTGGCTGTGATTATTTAAAATTATTAGATATTATAAATGTAATTTTTTTGACATAGATTAAGATCATTTTAAGTCTCTCCATGTACTTTCTTCAAATACTTCTTGCATTTAAAAAATTTAAGAAAATACTTGTCAATAAATTTAAATCTATTTTTGTAACTGATTAATTTTAATATACAAATTGTTTTATGTTTAGAGAATATCCTGACTTTTTCAAGAATTTTTATTGTTTGATCGATAAAGATATAGTGAATGGAAAATTTAGCTCAAGGTTTTTTTACCTTTGTGATCTTTTTCTTTCATCCACGTAAGTTTATAACCTTTTTTTCTATGGTTAATCCCTGTGTTTTTTATAAATATGAAATGAAACTGTTCAATCATTTTTAAATGCTTGCAGATTCTTACTGCTAAGTTGCTTAGTTAAAATATTTTTGTCTAATGTATAGCATATAGATTATTTAAGTGTAAAATAAAAATATTGCTAAAAATTTTCTAAATTCTTTGAATTTATAAAAGTAGTTCAAACATGCAATATATGAAATTAACTGAAAACATATCATTTTATGTTAATTTTTAAAGATCATCTAATTATAAAGAAAGGAAATCTATTGAAAACAGTTTATTATAAAATTGTGGCTATGCAAATTTAATATTTGATTTGATTTTTTTTTCAGGCATTTACCTGCATATTTGATTGCTTCATTTGCTAAAAGACTGAGCAGAATCGCCTTATTATCAAAATCTGACAGCATTTTGAGAATAATTGTTTTAGTTGTAAATTTAATTATTCGTCATAAGACTGTATCTATACTTATTCATAAAGAAAACCCCACAGGTAATTAGTGATTCTTCATCATGATTTATCATCTCTTCAGGATATTTTCTCTATTTTGGATTATCTTTTAACATGAATTAAATCTAAAGGAAACTGCCTTTTTTTTAAAAAATTCATTCTTGGTTTCTCTTTTTCACTACATCTGAATTATGCAAAGGAACAGAAAAATATAAATGCCTAATTTCTTACAAAAATTCCTGAAAATGAAATATATGTAAATTAACACTTATGGACTTGAACATTTTATTATAGTGAAGTAGATCAATTTTGCTTCATTATTAACAGATTTTTAAATGCTTCAATGATGAAATATCTTGATTGCTTAAAATCTTGGAAGATTACGAAGCCCCTCATTCTCTTCTCTAATATTAAACGAATTCAAATTAACAGGCTCTGGCCTTGTTTGCTAATGGTTGTCAACCCACAGAAAAATTACTAATCAGTCATCTCAGATTTGCTATATATGAAATATATATCATAGTATAGTTATAGTGAATAAAGATCGTAATGATTAAGATTAATTTTTATTGCTTTCTTTTAAACTGGCTGAAGATAACATTGACTTTAAAATGTTTTCTACCTTTTGTAAACATTTAAGAGATAAATTAAACAAAATTATAAAAAAATTGTATTGCTATTATTTTAGATTACACAATTAAAAGAAATAGATTGATTTCAAAAAGTTCGATGGCATAAAGCCTACTTTTGATAATGCTGCACTAAACATTTTTAAATGTTGATTTAAAATTTTGTTTTATGTCATAAATAATCAATTTTCTTGAGAGCATTTGTATAGCATTCATATCAAGATATAGAAAAAGAACAACAAATGTGTGTTGTTTTTAGATTTATTAATAAAAATATTCATGTTTTCATTTTTAAAGATTATTATAAAGACAATTTTATAGATAAAGCATAATACTAAATTTCCTTTGGCACTTCTGCTTTAATTATTCCAGACTAAAATCTATTAAAGGGGTTCTTTTATGATAAACATTCTTGTAATTATTATATAATCAATTATATGTTGATTTATCAGAGAGTCTGGAATTGCTGACTAAACAATTCTTTAAAAATGTGTAAATATTTAAAATAAGTAATTCAATCACAGATTTGATTATATACTGAACTATCTTGTGATGACTCTATTATTTCTCCCCTATATGTAGTGTTGTTGAACATCTTGAAGCAAATTATTTATTTTTATATCTGAATGGTTTCTTTTAACTTATTCATTTTCTTTCATTCCTAGCAGTTTTTCTTAGAATAGCTGAAATTCATATTTCATATAAAAGAAGTTTTATGAAAGAATTTTTTATAAATTGCCAATTCAGGTTTTGATTAGAGAAAGTTAGTTACAATGCAGTTTACAAGGATTTTTCTTCTTTTGCTATATTTCTTTTGTCATTTAAGTTAAAATTTGTTGAATACAAAATAATCTATCTTAATTTTTAACATTAATTAATTAATTGCACTTACAGGAATGTTATCAGTCATAATAGCTTTTAAATCTTTCCAATGTTTTATACCATAATATCCTAATTTTTTTTAATGTATAATATTCTTTGGTTGATGCTTTACAAGTTATTTATCCTTCCTTCAGAAGTATTTGTTTTTACCTTAAGAAGTTACTTTTCTTTTAGAGAGTTTGTGATAATATCAAAAAAAGTCATTCTATTAAATATTCCTCTTTAGTTTAAAATCATGGTGTTTGATTTTCTTTGTTCAAAAATTTCTTTTTCAAATACCTTTTCATTATTTTAGAATTATCTAAAGATCCATTTGTTTTTGCGGCATCAGATCCTGCAGAAAGTCATGCATTAGAAAGTTCTCTGTGGGAAATAAAGGTTAGTGTTCATGTCAATATGCATTTTTTTTAGGGATGAAATTATATATTCCTTTGGTGATTTGTTTATCTAAAAGCAATAACAAAAAGAAAAGAAACATTATTATCTAAAAGCTGTGTAAATTTATAAATCATGAGTTCTCAAACGATGGGTAGTGAGCAAATACTATGTGGGCCCTGTAATGTACGACAGATTAGAACCTTGGCCAACAGCACATACCTGCTAGTTTTCTTCATCTTTCTACCGAGTAGACGAGTACCACTTGCAGGCAACCACATAGTTTGTCCTCTCTATTTATAACAAGGCCTTTATAAGCATGTTTGTTTCAAAAGCTGCGTGAAGAAATGGGCAGTCTTCATACATCTCTTCTTTTCTGTATGAAAGTACGTTGGTTATCCAGGGTGAAAGTACTGACAATATTGATGGAACTACAGAAAGAAGTAACAATTTAATTAGAAGGAAAAACAGAATATATCGAAAATCTACTGGACGAAGAATTGGTCTCAAGTTGACGTATTTTGAGAATATTTTTTTCCCGAGTTAAATGAACTCAACTTGTATCTTTGAGATTTAAACAGATACAACATTTTTGCAGTTCACGATAAAATATGAGTGTTCATGAAAAAACTTATTTTGTGTGTGGGGGGGTATTAAGAATGGTAAATATGATTGTTTTGAAACCTTTATTGTAGAAAACTGTGTAGCCAAAGATGAACAAACTCTCTGCAATTTCCACTCATTTATCATTGTTAGGAAATTACTTTGACGTCTATTTTGTGAAAGAGACAAAAAAGCTCGAAATGTCAAAAGGGATTTGTAACCCGTTTTAGGAGAAACTACCTACTAATATATCGACAAAAGCTCATTCATTCATCAGAAGATACATCACTTAAAAATAAATTCAATCGCTAGCAATTAAAGAAATTCTGCCTCTCGGTACCGTATAACTATCCTTGCCTGTTGGATGAATCTGTGAAAGTCCTCCTTCTCTACTTTACCTCATACTTAAGTGAGGCCGGATTTTCGGCTGTAGTCAATATTAAAACTAAATACCAAAATAAATTGGACATATCAAACTCTGCGACTGAAACTAACTAAAATTAAAATTGATGCTCAAACTGTAATGACAAAAAATAGAAAACAAATACATCCTTCCCATTGAAATAAACTGTTTGTAGGTTATTTAAGTATTAATTATAAATATATTTGTTTTTTCTTTGAACAGCAGTCCTCATTGATATTGGTAACACTTTTTCCATAGTGACTGTTTTTGGAACTACATTATGCTTTTTTTCTTCTCTAAAGCAGCCAATATATGAGTTGCAAATTTTTAATTTTTTTTAGGGTGATCAGAGTCCAGTCAACTTTAGAAACCACTGTTATAAATATCTTTACTAAAAGCAAGTATCTAAAATAGAAATTTTATAAATAAATTTAATATTTGATAATACTAAAGAAAGACTGATCAAAAGGTGGAAATATAGTGATATTTCAGTTGTGTTTTGTTGTTATGAAGAAGGCATAACAATTATTTTATAAATTTATAAAATTATATTAATTATAAAAATGTGATAGTACAGGGGTGTTATAATTGAACTTTCTATATTCAAAGGTACATGCAGAACATTCTATTCAAAAGAATGGCATAAATATTGCATAAAAGCTTATATGCTTACTATAATTATCTTCTAGATGCATTTTGGTTAGAAGTTGCTCTTGATCCTTTAAATGTTTCTATTGCCAGATCAGATGAATTTGGAAGACTAGCTATAGAAAAATGGCAACTGATGGCTCATTCTCCTAAGAAAGTTTGTTATAACAATTCACTGAGGGGAAATTTGAAAATGGACTTGATACAACTTTCACTCCAGGCTATTTAAATGCAATGCTAGATAGTGCCAAATTTTTTTAGAAAAATACAAATTTTTAAATAATTAGTTTTTTATTGTGTTTTGAAATTTTACTTACTGTATTTTGTTAACAATTTCATAATGATTTATTCCTAGAATCCATCATTTATGTTTCTTAATTGAACAAATCAATTTTTTTGTTAAATATTATGTATGTTACATAGGGGTGTGAAAACTTTAGAATGGTTAATGTGGGACATGGCACAAAAAAAGGTTGTAAAACACTGCTCTAAAAAAATATTTACACCAGTCATTTATTATCCATCTACTCTGCACTTGAACTCATCTGTGCATTACCTTTATAATACTTTATTTGATTTATTAATGGGAAAGTGGAATTTATCAGAAGATAACATTTTAGAAGGAAATTACTATGAGTTAATGTAAGACAGAATTTTGGGATTAATTGCATTTAAAATTAGAGATTAAAATATTACAATTCCCCCCCCCATCGCAAGACATGAGAGTTTTCCAGGATCCTGTGACACACAACCATACCTTACAGTGGTGTCTTAGTAAGAGTTTCATATTTAAAGGCATTTCAAAAATGATACCCAAGTTTCTCTTATCATTGCATTATACAGAAATCTTTCAACATTTTATATTAATATAATAAAACCAAGAATTATGTTTTTTGAAAATATTAAAAATGTTTTATAAGTTTAAATAATTATCAATTACAACAACATTTTAAAATTAAATGATATGCATAAAATCATTTTGATCATTTTTCTGTAGAAACTTATTGAATTTTAAATTGGTGAAGGTAGTCAATTTAATATTATTCTATTACTCTCAAATGCCAGAAAGTCTAACTCAACAGGATTATATCTATATTAATAAAAATGCAAATCGAAATGCGTTGCTAAGCGCAAAACTGGAAAATGGTTCGACCAATTCGGCTGATTTTTTAAAAATATTTTCGTTAAGACACAAGGATGGTTCTTATGGAGAGAAAAAAAAATTAAAAAACTGCGTGGAAAATAGTTAAAATGACACTTTTCTTACTTTCCCACCAAAAATCTTCATTTCCTTCCCCCACACCAACTAAGTAAGATAGCAGGAAGTAATAAATTATGATTTGTTTAGAAAGAAATATGCGAAGATAGTTGGTTTTTATTCATAGACTAGCCGCCTTTGGAAACCAGTCGGTTCGCCAGTATTAATGCTCGCTAAAATTTTCATATAATATATTTTATGTAGCTGTATCTCATAACAGATATTTCACCAAAATATATTTAAACCAAACAAATTTTGATAATCAAATAAATCATTTATAGTATTATTTAGTATAATTTTCTTCAGATGTTCTGTTCATTGTACTACTCATCTTTCTCTTTCTATCCGAGCAATGATTGTCCAGGTATTGATATTTTACTTAAATGGTGGAGGGAAAGGTCTAAAATTCTACATTTTTATAGAATAATGAGATTCAAATTTTCATAAATGTAAACACACTAAACAAATAAAGACACAATTGGTTTTCAAGAGATGCGAAAGTTTAAACACAGATCAGAAAATGCTGCGCACAGAGGAAATAATGGTGACACACACACACCCTTCTTTTCTTTATTTTTCTATTCTTTTTTTCTTCACTACTTTTCTTTATTTTTCTATTCTTTTTTTCTTCACTACTTTTCTTTCTACAAACTCTTTTTGCCCTCTGTTATTCTTTTTTTTTTCTTTATTACTTTATTATGACTTTATTTTGAGCAGACATAGATTAAATATCCATACAGACTAATAATAAAAGCAACTATTTTCTTTCTTTTTAAAACATCCCGTTATCTATGAATAAAAACCAACTGACTTCGCATATTTCTTTCTAAACAAATGATAACTTATTACTTCCGGCTATCTTATTCGGTGTGGGGGAAGGAAATGAAGATTTGTTGCGGGAGAGTAAGAAAACTGTCGTTTTAACTATTTTCCTTGCAGTTTTTTCATTTTTTCTCTCCAGAAGAACCATCTTCGTGTCTTAACGAAAATATTAAAATAAAAATTAGCCGAATCGGTCGAGCCGTTCTCTAGTTTTGCGCTTAGCAACGCATTTCGAGTTCCATTTTTATTAATATAGAAGATAACGGGATGTTTAAAAAAGAAAGAAAATAGCTGCTTTTATTATTAGTATGTATGGATATTTAATTTATGCCTGCTCAAAATAAAGTCTGAACAGGGAAGAAAGAAAAGAAGGGTGTGTGTTTGTCACCATTTCCTCTGTGCGCGGCATTTTCTAATCTGTTTTTAAACTTTCGCATCTCTTGAAAACCAATTGTGTCTTTATTTGTTTAGTGTGTTTACATTCATGAAAATTTGAATCTCAATATTCTATAAAAACGTAGAATTTTAGACCTTTCCCTCCATTATTTAAGCAAAATATCAATTCCGGGTCAATCATAGTATGGATAGAAAGAGAAAAATTAGTACAATGAACAGAACATCTGAAGAAAATGATACTAAATAATACTATAAATGAATGACATGACTATCAAAATGTGTTTGGTTTTAAAATATTTTGGTGAAAAACTGTTATGAGACACAGATACATAAAATATTATATGAAAATTTTAGTGAGGAATTATATTGGCGAACCGATTAGTCGCCAAAGGCGGCTAGTTAGAAATAAAGTAATGGATTACTAAATATATCAATATTATTGATTTCCCTCTCATAAAATATCAATATAATTATAATTTTCAGTAAAGTATTTGAACTAAAAATAATTAACACAAGGTTTTTTTCAAACTTCAAATAAAATCTGCGACATGATAATATTTGCAAGATTCAACAATATTGTTACGTTTTTATCGTAGCGAGTTCAGATTGAATGGACTTTATTTCAAGACAGCACAAACAAATTTATTTACAGGATGACGTGATAAAGTAAAAATTTCAGATGAATACAATCTAGCAGTCAACAGTCACTTACAGCGTAAATGCAAGCCTCAGACACAGTAAACACAGACTGCAAAACAGCTAATGTAGAGCCCAGCAAACGTAAACACAGCTCCATAAGCCTCTAGTCCTGTGAGACGCTTCTCTTCCGGGAGAAAACTCAGCTAACTGACTCACTCAGGTGGTTGATTTCTCGGGGTACCTAACCCCGGCAGGGGCTTATCCCCGATCATGTCTGTAGTGCTTCCTCGTTGCGCTCATTTACTGTCGTGGTCATCTTCGAAGTGGACTGGAAAAATGCTGGAGGAACTTTTATAGTAGCTGTTGGAGAGTAGGAGTGAGTGAGGTGGCGAGAGTCGGGACGGGTTTTGATTGGCTATTTTAGGGGTGGTTGACGTGGAGTTATGCACCTTGTGAGAACTTTAGACTTAGGGCTGATGGAGGGAACGTTATCATCATGAAGTTAAGTTTTAGATATGAGAAAAAAAATTAAGTTGTTAGAATAATTTGGTAATGAAGTAAAGCTAAAGTAAGATATTTCTGGGTCTTCTGATTTTAAGGTTCGGCGTGTATCTGGAGATATTTAGGATGGCTTCGTTTTTACTTTTTTCTAGATCAACAAAAAAAATTTCCGCAAGATTTTTAATAAATTTTTTCAGTGGGGGATCATCGAATGCAAGGTACATGTTTTTGCTTGGCATATACCATTGCATTTTGCAGATGTTTCAGAGAAATCTGGTTTGCAGTCTTTCAACTAAGATTAGGTTTCATTTAGGCGCATAACCCCACACTGGGCAAGCATATGTAATTACTGGACGCAAATAGGCGGTGTAAATAAGTATTTTATTTTTCCTAGTCTTTTTTTAGTCTCGAGAGATTAAGGGATATAATTTACGAGTTAGGTCTCGAAACTTGTTGATTAGATAATTAAAGTGGGGCTTCCAAGTTAATTTACTGTCTAAAATGACTCCTATATATTTACATTCCTTAGATCACGGGATAGTTTGATTTTTAATTTGAAGGGGGCGGAATTTCTTAGCTTTATATCTACTAAAATAAATGGCTTCAGTTTTTGAGGCATTAATTACGATTTTCCATTTGGTGAACCAGTCCTCAAGAGATTTAATATGTCTATTCAGAGCTATTGTAATGTAATTTGGATTTTTATTGCGCGCTAGTATTGCAGTATCATCAGCGTACATGCATAGTAGGGTATTAAATTGTTTCGGTATGCCATTTATAAAAATAGAAAAAAGAACTGGCCCCAGCTTAGATCCTTGAGGCACACCTGCTAGAATCGGTTTGATAACTGAAAAAACATTGTTCAGTTTGATCCTGAAGGATCTGTTGCTGAGGTATGAAATTAAAATTTTGATTAGGTGCGGGGGTGTATTGTAATTTATTAATTTGTAAATAAGGCCTTCGAGCCAAACTCTGTCAAAAGCTTTCTAGATATCGAGAAAAACTGCTGCAGTGTATTGTTTGTTGGAAAAACCTTCTTCGATGAATTCGGTTACCCTGAGCAGTTGGTGAGTGGTAGAGAGAGCATAACGAAAACCAAACTGTTCTGGGATTAAAATATTGTTTTTATTAAGGTGGTGATTTAATCTAGTTAATATTACGTGTTCAGCGATTTTACTGATAGTGGGGAGAAGCGAGATGGGGCGATAGCTACTGGGATCAGTTGGATCCTTACCAGGTTTAATGATTGGGATTACTGCAGCAGTTTTCCAGGAACTTGGAAAGAATCTTAATTGAAGCATATTATTAATAATATTGACTAGAAAGTTAACATAATTATCACGTAAATTTTTAATCATCTGGTTACTAATATTGTCTATTCCAGATGCTTTTTTAATATTTAGATTTTTAATATAATCTTTTAGTTCGTTAAAATTAGTGGGGGAGTAGTCGTTAAAATTGGGGGGAGGGAGTCTTGAAAGCTTTTGACTGTATTATTTACAAGGTGCTCTGTTGTGGGATCATGAGTGTCATTAGTTTTAAATTGATTCTCAAGGCTTTCCGCTAGGCAGTTTGCTTAGTCATTATCGTTAATTGCAATACTAGTTTGGCCATTTAAGGACGGAATCTTGTGTTGTTTATTTTTGTGCGATTTAACTAATTTCCAAATGAATCCGTCTTCTGCGTTGATGTCTATGATTTTGTTGACGAATTCATTATTTTCAAGTTGGGTGCTTAGTTTAGTGATTTCTTTATTTAATCTATTCATGAGTCTCTTGAAAACTGGGTCCCTAGTATTCTGAAAAATCTTCCTGGCAATGTTTCTATCTCTTATGAAGGTTCTCATTTTGGGGTCTATATGTTTTTGGCTGGTCATACTGGGAGCTAATGCTTCCATTTTGGCTTTGAGGATTTGAGTTTCTAGATGCTTGACGGAGGCTTCTAATGCGCTGTTAGAGCAGTTTTCTTGGCTAAGCGGAGTTTTTGATTGGCTGAGAAGGTAGTTAAAATTTTTCCAGTTAGTCTTGTATATAGAGGAGTTTATTGGGAGCGAGTATTTGATGTAAAAATTTAGTAGGGTGGGGTTGTGATCTGAGTTAAGCTCAGGGATAGATTTAATGTCATAGAGGTAGTGGAAGTTATTTACTATTGTAAGATCTAGGGTGTTAGCGGAGTGGGAACCAAATCTAGTGGGGGAGTTAGGTGCTAGAATTTCGAGACCGTCCTGTTGGGCGAAATGGTAAAGGGAATTGCCTCTTGGACTTTTACATTTACAGCCCCAGCTAACGTGGTGAGCGTTGAAGTCGCCGCAAAAAAATTTGAACCGGGCCTAATTGCATTAGAATTTCAAGATCAAAAGTAAAATTAGAATTATCATTGCTTGGGGGGGATATACACAGATGTGTATATCCTGTGTAATATTAATTTTATAATGTAATATAAAAAGATGTGTAATATTAATTTTAACCACGCTAGCTTCTACTTGTTGTAGGACGGGTGGGGGTACCTTGCTATATGAGGTATGCCGTTTTTGATTAAAATAGCGGTCCCTCCTCCTGACTGATTAATGCGATGTTTATAGTACGAAAAGTAATTAGTCAGGAAGATTTTTCTTTGTGGTCTAAGGTGGGTTTCTTGCAACAATATGATATCGGGATTATACTTATTTACAAAATTACGGAAATCAAGCATTTTATTTTTAATGCCATTTGCGTTCCAGTAAATAAAACGAAGGCTGTGGCGATTGAATTTTAGGTATTTTTCAGCACCTGATCACTAAAAGCACTGAGGAAAATTGCAAATTTTACCGCTGGTTCTTTTGCATCTTTTAATTTACTTAGTTCAATGAATAATTTGGGAAATTCTCTTAACGAGCTGGTTGAACGCTCTCATTGCGTCAACAACGTTTGCTAGTTCGGTTGGGTTTAATGTTTCAACCTGATCGCGACCGTGGCCGTGATGTGGCGCCATCTCTTGGCTTTGGTTTTTGCTGAAGTGGCTCGCGTATGAGATTTTTCCTGACAATGGATTGTGATTTAAAGAAATAGTTATTTCGATTTTGTACTGCTGAGGTAGTTTTAGAAATGTCCGACAACTTCTATAGGATGCGATGTGCACATATTCTAGGCAATTTATGCATTGAGGGTTATCGATGGCTTCCTTTAGGGTGCAAGCGTTTGTTTCATGGTTTTTTCCACATTTTAGACAGCGCGATTTAAAGCCGCAATTATTTGCAGTATGGTGGAAGTTGTTACATTTAAAGCATTGCGTCACCATAGGGCGACCTTTAAAGTGCTCGACTGAAATACTTAAGTAGCAGATAAGCTTGATGTTAAAGATTTCCTCAGCAGCTTTAGTTTTGGGTAATTCAATCATGTAGAATGGTAATGGCTCCTTCATTCTAAACTTTGTCATTTGAGAGATTTTTATCACAGGAATATTTTTATCTGTTAGACTATTTTCTATTTCTTGAATACTAAAGCGGTGGGGGAGACCCTTAATTACGACTTTTAGTGGTCGCTTGTCCTTTGGTGTAATTACATGGTGCTCAAAATTCATTAACATGGCAGAGTTCTTGGATTTTTTTTTGCGTGTGTGTTGGTCTATTGTCTGGGGGGGGGGGAATTTTGACGTACTCATTACTGAATTTATAAGCGGTTTCTCCACAGCTTTTATTGATCATTTCAAGTATTGCTCTGAGATTGTCTACCGCTTTTAGCATGATCGGGGATATTTTGGGAAAACTCAGCTAACTGACTCCGGCTACTCGTCCCTTACATAGCCGAGAAAGAGCGTGTCCCGTAACACGTGAAATTTCTCAAAACAACGCGCGAGATCCAGCAGCTACTACACTATTCCTTTCGCCAAACGTCGTCATCTTTGGCGTATTGTCGCGGCGCTCATCCCCTTGTAACATTGCTCAAGGACTGCACGTCCCAGGCAGCACAGACCCCTAGCAGAAGACACTCAAAAGTAACAATTCCATACACACAAAATTACAGACATAATCATTGAAAAAGAATTAACATAAAGAACACTATTTACAAATATACAGGTCATATTTACATAAATAAGGAAACCATGGTTTCAACTAAGTATTTGACGAGCTACCATGATAAGGGGCTAGCCGGTCGTAATGTACTACTCTTGGTCTTGAGTTCGTTGACTTCCTTATTCGAATCACGACGTCATTCAGTCTTTTCAGGACTGTATAAAGGCCGTCCCAGGAAGACTGCAGCTTCGGAGAGTGTCCCTTCCGTCGAATCGGGTTCCAGAACCATACCTTTTCACCTGCCTTGAATTCATGTCCGGTGGCTGTAGTGTCGGACCTCGTCTACATCTTCTCCGTCCCTATGTTGATCCATTATCTCTCCGAGGGAGAAGTCCCAAGGTGTCAGAGGCGACTCTTTCAAATGGTGCACCTACATTATACTGCTGTAACTTACAACGACTGCGTGCTTTTGGTCCTTTAAGGGCGTTACAGTCATCACATGTTCTGCACCATTCTCGAACATCATCTTTCATTTTGTTCCAATATTAACGCCCAATAACTTTACAAGTTTTCTTCAGAACTCCGAAGTGACCACCTGCAGGACTGCTGTGTAGCTCCTTCAGTACTTGATTTATCCTTGATCGGGGAAGTACAAGTTGCCACCTGCATGGCTTCCCATCTTCGGAATCCCATTTTCTATACAAGATACCATTCCTAATTTCGAGTGAATTCCAGAGAGCCCAATAAATTTTCGTTTCAGTACTGAGGGTTGAAACGTTCTGCCCTTTAGGTCTTGAATTATTTGATTGCATAAACTCTATAATCGGTTTAATATCAGGATCATTTCTTTGTTTCTTGCAAACCTCCTCATCACTCCAGGGATCAGATTGAGGTGGAACGACTCTTGCGATTTGACACATAGTTGGTCTTTCAATCCCAGATTTCTTTTCCATAGAGGAGGAGTAGCGACAACCCTCGGAGCAGGGCTTTCTTGATAAGGCATCTGTATTTCCTTTTCCAGACCCCAAATAGAAAAGGGCCACGACATCTGGTATGAAGTGCAGGGAGTTATTTTTGAAGTCGATTACAAAATCATACTTCTTCAGAAAGTCCATACCAAATATAAAATCATCTGTAATTTCCGCTACGTAGACGACATGGTCATAAGTAGCATTCCCAAATCTAATTTCGATATTCGTTTTGCCGATAATTGGGATTCTGTCACCAGTGACCGTTTCGAGGGTGACGCAGGACGGTGTCGAGAGAATTTTCCTTTCAAGTTGTTCTGCAACATCTCTACGCATGATGGTCACGTTTGCTCTGTGTCAACGATCATTCGGCAGGAAATTCCGTTGACGAAGGCTTCAACAAATACACCATTTTTACCGCCGCCTATAGAAGATATCTGTAAAACTCTAAAATGTTTTTCCTGATTGCTTCTAGAAGAGTCTTTAGCCCATTTATCTAAGCGGGCTGGACAATTCCTTGGAACATGGCTCTCGTCGCCACATTTGCAACATTTCACAGTTCTGGCAATGTTTGTTGGACCTATCAACTCTTTTCCGGATAAACTTTCAAATCGTTTTCATCATTTCAAATAGGTTTCGTAGCGAAGGATCCGATACATCTTGGACCGTAGCATCCGTTTCGTAGTCAATGGGCAATCCTTTAAGAATGACTTTAACAGGTCTTCTTGATTTTGGGGGAATTATATAAAATTCTAAATTTTTATCCCGACAAAATTTACTTATCGCTTGATGATTATCTACAGATTCTGGGCAAATTTTAATAAACCCATTCGTTAGTACATTGATTTTAACACAGAAATTTTCATCAATTTCTTTAAGTATAGCATTATAATTTTTGACATAATTTAACATAATAGGTGGAATTTTAGGATGCTTTTCAGTTGCTTTACTCTCAGTTACATTATCTTCGGTTATTTCGCTTACTGGGGGATCCATTTGCTCCTCATTTAAGACATTAAAACGGTTACTTAGGCTGATAGGGTTAACAGATTCATTTACTTTAACTGATTTTGCAGCTTTTCTTTTGGGGGACGATTTTAAATCCTTTCCCTAGCACAGCCAATAGCAATATTAGAGATTAACTCACCCCAATAGAGTTGACTCTCCTTCTTCATACTGTTGATAGAGTTGCAGAGGTTAGCTGTTATCTTTATCAGGGATGTTATTACTCTCGCTTTTTCTGACCGCTTGGCAGGGGGCATACAGAGCGAACTCATTTTTATCTATTTTCTCAGCAATAATTCTTGCACTAATGCAGTTATCACAACATCTTGGTTTGATTTTGGCCCTAATCACTTCGTTAGTAAAAGTAACTGTCTGGTCAAAACACTGCTTTTTGTTCGTAATACTTTGTTCTGCCTCCCCCTTCCAAGACAAATTCTGAAAAGGACGAGTCGGGATAAAAGAAGGGCCTGCTATTTGCTCCGAGTCACGCTTCCTAACATTCTGACGATCGCTCTCCTCCATGGTCGAGCGACGAATGCGAAAATTTAAACTCTCCACTAACTGACTAGTTCTAGTAGATGAGCGAGGCGCCTAGGCCCGGCCGGGGCTTATCCTCGGGCTCGGCTAAGATCACAGATGCATGGCTGGGATAGAACTGGCTTTGACTGCGTGGATCGCTGTGGTACCGTCGAGGGTAGGGGAATGGAGGGAGGAAAGGCAGGAATCCCATTGGCTGCTGGCGTCGAAGAGAAATGACTATATAAGGGGTGAGCAGAGCAATTTTTTCAGTTCAGCTCATTTTTCCTTTCCCCCCCCCCTTCATTTTCCTCCTCTTTTCACTGCTCGACCATGGAGGAGAGCAGTCGTCAGATTTTTGACCTCCCCAAACCTACTTCGACTTACGATCTATCTCCGCTGATTTGGAATCATCCCATTAGGCCAGATCTTGGTGCCAATAAGAAAAAACGCGTGGATGCTGGATCTCTTGAAAGCACACCAAGCGCTAGCAACAGTCCGATGCTCCAAGGTGAGTTAGATTCTGTTATGGATATTGGCTGTGATAGAAGTAATACAATTGAGGCTTTTTCCTCTCCCCCCAAGAGAAAGACTGCTAAAGTAACTAATGATAACACCCATGCTCCCCAAATTAGCTTGAACAATCGCTTTGCAGCACTGAATGACGAACAAGTCGATCCCCCTGCAGAAAATGTTTCTACGGTTAATAATGATAAAAACTCTAGTAATGACAAACCACCCAAAATTCCCCCCATCATGTTAAAATATGTCAAGAACTAACCCGTGATTCTTAAGGAACTTAAAGAAAAATTCGAAATTAAAGAAAACATCCTTGCTAATGATTTCATTAAAATTTTCCCTAACTCTGTTCAGAACCATCAAGCTATTTGCCAATTTTTTAAAGAAAGGAACTTAGAATACTACATCATCCCCCCAAAAAAGTAAAAGACCACTTAAAGTAGTCATCAAAGGCTTACCTATAGATTTCGAAACCACAAATATTGAAGATGAACTGGCGGACCTTGGTTTCGCAGTAAATAAAATAACGAGACTAACGCAATACAAAACCCGCAAGCCCTTACCCATTTATTTAATAGAGCTAAATAGAAACGAGGTTGCGGATGAAATTTTTAATATTAAAGTTTTAAGCTATCTAAAAATTAATGTCGAGGCATACAGGGGTCGGTTCTCTGTCTCCCAATGTTACAATTGCAATCTCTTCGGACATTCAGCCAATAATTGTTGTATGCAACCGAGGTGCCTCAAATGTGGCGAGCCCCATTTTACACGTAATTGCTCTCTTAAAACTAAAATTGAAAATCCAACATACATTAACTGTGGCCAATTAGGGCATACTGCCGCGTACAGAGGTTGCCCCAAGTTCCCTAAACTTATCCCCGCACGACAAATCAGAGAAAATTTCTTCTCTCAATTTCGACAGGACAACCTATCTTATGCTAACTCCGTAAAATCTAAAATTCCGCAACAGGTACCCCCAGCTGAAATTCCCCCATCAGATAGTGAGGATATTAAAGAAATGTTAGACGCACTTAATGAAATTAAAAATGTTTTTAGTATGTTCCCCAGCCTACTAAAAGCTGCTAAAGAAATGAAAAGTAACGCAGATCCAACTGCAAAAATGTTAATCCTACTTAACGCTATATGCAAGTCTGCCGATCCATAAACTACTGATTTTTTCCCGTCCAACTCTTATATAGTCATACCGAACAGCCAATAACATTTCAGTCTCTTTCTCTTGCCACGCCCCCAATCTACTGGGAGCACCATACTACTCTCCAGCCCAAGTCAGTCACGCGCGAGCAACGCTCTCATCAGCACCTGCCAAGCACTGAGGGTTAAGCCCCTGCGGGGCTAGGTACCTCACTCAATCCTACAACTAATAAATTTTTTCAGTTCAGCTCGGCATTCATTCTTCGGCTAGCTTCCGTCATGAGTGGAAGCGACTCAGAGGAGGAAAGTGCAAAGCGCTTATACGCGAACGATTCAGATATGGAATCGGAACCGACTGTAATATGTCACTGCAGTGAAAGAAACTTCATTGAGCAAAAGCTCGAATTCATAAAAATGCAAGAAGAGGGACTCATTAATGCTATTGAGCTCGCTCGCTCGCAAAAATGAATGGGAAGAACTCCTAATTCAAGTTGGAGCACTAACCGATGAGTTAGATCTTCTTCCTAAATGTTATGGCTATCTAAATAATAGAAGATGAACACCCCAGCAAAAAATTCTCAATCGCTCAAACGCAAAAATGAAAAAAAAAAAAAAAAAGATTTCACCTTGCAAACACTCGAAATCTCTAACAAGTCTGTCTGTCCATAAGGAGATCTCTGACCGACAGTCGTCTATGTTTACGGCGGGCGTCATAGAAACAGGTGTCGATAGGGAGGATCTATTTTGAATGGGTGGAATCGGGCGGAAGTCTGGCGAGTTATTCTTTATCTCGGCGAAAAAATGAAGCGATAAAAAAACTATTGCTCATTCGTCTTCTCGCTTTACCGCAGTTGCTCGTATCTTTATATTTGCTTAGCTTACTTCTTTTATATTTTATTAATATTTTCTTTGGTTAATATTAACTACATTTCATTATTTAATAATTTTAGTCTCTTGAATTTTGAGATCCTTTAAAATGCCTTTTCGATTTAAGAATGGAGAGACTTTAAAATCACAAGTACGTAAAAGTGTGCATAATGTTATAGAATTTTGCTTGTAACTTGCTGAAAATTCGTATTGGGAAAAAGATGGGATTTTAGAAGAACTAGTGGATGAACTAGTATTTCAGATTGGAAGTACTGAATCGGATTCCGATTCAGAAGAAACGGAATCTTGTAACAGTGATTTAGAATTCTTTAAACTGAAAGTACACAACTGTCACTCGATCTCTGCTAGTTTTGCACTCTTTTAATAATAATTAATGTGTTTTATAAATAAAAACTGAATTTTAGAATTGCTTTTTTTGTTTCATTTCAATTAATTTAATCATAAGTTATAAGAGATATAGAATTTTATTTAGTTTATTTCCTGAAGCTACGAAATTTGATTCCTTTTTGTTATTTTCTATTTTTTCATTAATGTGCTCTTGTTTTCTGTTATTCAATATAACGATAATCAAAAGTTTCAACTTAACATACTTTTGATTATCCTTATTTTTTTAAGTTTCGTTAAAAAAATATTTGAAAATTTTATTTATCTTATAGCTTTTATTTATCTTATTTGATAAAATGTAATTGTTAATTTTGAGTTTCGAAAAATAGCATATATATCAAAAATAAATAAATATATTTATTTATTAAAAAAAACTTTTTGGAGAGGTTTTAAGCATATTTAACAATGGATATTTTACTTTGTAACAGAATAAAAGCAACCGTTTATAAAAATTATGAAATGATTATGATTATTATGTTATTATTTTTATGTTGAATTAGACAGATTACTTCCCGTTTGCTGTGGATAATTTGATCTTAAGAAGTTACATAAATTTAAAACAAATAAAATGAAAATTAATTTTTTGTCATGCTGGATTCTACTTATTTTTTTTCTTCTTGTGCAGTCGTTAGACATATAAATAATTATTCAGTTTTTCTATTTGATTTACTCTGTTCTTTCTGTACTAATCAGATAGGAATTTCTGTATTATTCTAACAGGAATAATATATTTGTTCAAAATTCCAAATACGCAAATGATTTTCAGCCCAGTGAATTATTTTTCGAATTTGCTTTCAAAATTTAAAGGCAATATATCAATACCGCCAATTAGGCGCTAAACGCGCCAACGTAAGAAACTTGAATGCATTTTTACCTCTGCGAAATGGACTCTTCCTGCAGTAACCTGTTTCTATAACGACCGCCGTAAACATAGACGACTGTCGGCCAGAGATCTCCTTATGGACAAACAGTATGCACCCCTGGAAAATAAAAATGAGGATGACAACCAAACGAATCAAATAGCCCCCCCCCCCCAAGAAGACTTAATTTTGGGAAACTATTAAAAATTAGTCTTATTTCATTGAATAGAGCGAACAGGTCAGAGATTTCGGTGTGAGTTATTTTGCATAATAGTGAGAGGGGTTGTTATCAGAGTTTGAAGACTTTTTTGAGGGGGTGGGGGAAGTTTGAAGCATATTTGCATAAAAACTATTTGGCTGAGTATATTTAGAAACAAAGTAGTTTTGTCTATTAAGTTGGGGGTTGGTCGTTTGATTTCTTGGGAATTTGGGACAGCCTCTGTATGTAGCGGTGTGTCCTACCTGATCACAATTGATACACTTTTTTCATTAATTGGACAATTGCGGGTTTGATGGTCATTCCCACATTTTATGCATCATGGCTTCAATGCGCAATTGCTAGAGATGTGGCCAAAGAGATTACAATTAAAACATTTTGAGATGGTGTTTCTTCCGCGGTAACGCTCAATAGTAACTTGAAGATATTCAATGGATTTATGATCATAGATTTCATCGACAATTTCATTTCTATTAAGTGCTACTAATAGTATAGGTTCTAGATTTTAGGGGGTTTTAGATTTAATTGAGGGGGTTAACTAGGGGGTTTCTAGATTTAAATTGAGTTAATCTAGTTACTTTTTCTACAGAGAATCCGCGGTCTTCAACTTGAGCTATCAGGGCTTCTTCCATATAATCTATGGGGAGACCTTTAACAACAATTTTAACGGGGCGGGCTGATTTGTGTTCGGGGGGATGACATAGTATTCAATTTCGCTATCTTTGCAGAACTTTTGGATTTCTCTGTGCGCTTCAATTGAGTTAGGAAAAACTTTGATAAAATTATTTCTCAAAACGCTGTTTGAAATGTCGAATTTAGAATTAAGAATTTCCAGTATTTTATTATAATCCTTAGTATATTTCAACATTATCGGGGGGATTTTAGTTATGGCTTCAATCGGGGTATCATCCGAGGTATTTAAGGGGTCGTTAGTTAGGGGGTCAAATCTATTTGACGTTTGAATTATGTTATCATTAGAATTGTTAACAGGGGCCCTAGCAGATTTTCTTTTAGGGGAGAGTTTAAAACCATCCTCCTGCTTTTTAACTAAGCAGCCATTAGCAACAATGGGACCATGCTCACCCCATAGTCTTTCCAACTCCTCATTCAATCCGTGGAGATCCACCACCATCTTTTGGATTTCCTGGGTATCCATGGGGATTCCCATCTTCACTTCTGTAATGCAGTTTTCATTCTTATTAATATCTAAGATTTTGAAATTGATTAGCTGTTCAATTTCTCGCCTCTTGGAATAATTGTTGCAAGAGCAATTTATGGGTGTAAAATTGGGCAAACCATCGGACGTGTAGGGAGGCCTACTTTCTGGACAGTGCCTTTGGGTAGCAGCTCCTACTTCACGCATCCCTAAGTCAGGACAACCGTCCTCCTCCATAGCTGAGGACGAAAATGAGAATTGAATGTAAACTCTCAACTAACTGGCTCCGGCTACTCGTCCCTTATATAGCCGAGAAAGCGCGTGCCCCGAAACACACGAAACTTCTCAAAACAACGCCCGAGATCCAGGGGCTACTAGACTATTCCTTTCGCCAAACCGACCAAGTTGGCGCGTAGCTTTTCGCCAAACGTCGCCATCTTCGGCGTGTTTTTGCGGCGCTCACCCGCTTGTAACAATATCAATGGAAAACTTGGAGGTAATGATTTCTTATAACACTCTTGGAAATGTAAATAAATGCAAGACACTAGAATTTTATATAAAATACACATAAATGAAGGCAACAAACTCAAGATTCAAAAAAATAAGATTCTTAATTTTTGTTATATATATATAAACATTTGTATTTTAAAACTAGTATTCTGATACAATAATAAAAGAGGGCAGCTTAATGGCTGTCAAAAGATGTCAATATTTCCCCTGAGGCATTTATTGTCATCTTGGTCAGTTACTTTCTTTAATTCACAAGCATGTATATTAAAACCTTAGTTAGAAAAAATTAATTGAATTGGGGAAAACATTTTCTTTATTTTAATAGCATATAAATAAATTTCAAATGTAACAACCTTTATTATTTTGAATACATCACAAATAATAGATATGAAAAAGTGTTGGCAATTATATTGAAATTAGAAAAAAATGTAATTTACTATAATATAAAACTACAAAATTAAATCTTGACTTTCACTGTTGTGTCAGGAAACACTAATCACTTTTTGAAGATTTCACAAGGTAGTTTTAGATTTTGAGCACTGGGCCAGGGCCGCCGAGGCGAGTGCGATCTCCGTTTACGGACCTGGAAAAGGGGAAACGACTAGGCGATGGTCGCTTTTCGCTTAAGCGTATTGCTTCCATCCATTTTCGTTCAGTTTCTTTCCTCTCATCTTTAAATAAACTGTGCAAAATAGCTTTAAATTTGCGAGTAATTAACTGCAATGTTATACTTGCTTTATTTGTCGATGATTTTATATGGAGATATTAAATTTAGTTATACGTGAACAATAAACACATAAAATGTTTGGAATATATATGGGGGATTGATTTTAATCTTGATTTTAAGCTCTCGCATATGAATTTGGCATAAAAAATAATTTTTGAGAATAATTATAGAACTGTTCAAGATGCCTTTTTTTTACTGTCTTTCTTTAAAATATTTTAACAGGTAATTTTTTAAAACCTATTTGAAAGTAAAAATTTATAAAAACCATTGAATTTTAAGTGAAATTGCCAGAGCCACGTCAGCCCTCTGATTTTTTAAAAATTCAGAGTTCTCCAACTAGCACCACGAGGAGGTGGAGTTGGACTTTGCCTCTCTATTATTTTTTTTCCATTCTTCAACAATTTAAATTCTATTATTAATATTAATTCTATTATTAATATTTGTTTCCATTAACACAATGTTAAGATGCACTTATGATATCCAGTTTTCTCTTTTTGTTTTTATTTAAATTTGCATTATTATTTTTGAGCTTGGACTAATTATTTAAAAATATATTAATAAAAACTGATATTAACTTTTGACTGTGCTCTTCTTTTGTTAGTTGACATTTACAGCATATGCCTGCAATATTTAAATCTGGAATTTTACTTAATATCAATTTTTTAATGAGGATCTTATTTTTTCTGAGTGGTGGAAACTTTCATTATTTGTTAAAATAACTGTAAAAAAAATTTGAAACTTGCAACAAAAATATTAATGATGTCTTGCTCTGGATATGTCAACTTTCCTTTATCAATATCAATCAAATATTCTTTAACAACAGAGTTTGTCCTTTCAAAATCAATTCTTTTTCCATTGATAATAACTTAATACAGTCGCTACATTGAAAATTATGTTTTAGCATGTAAACCGCATATCCAGAAAGATAAATTTTCAAAGGAATCAACTCTTCATCAGTAAAATTATATAAATCTACACCTTTTATTTCAAATACTGAAATTTAGAAAAAAGTTTTTTTGAAAATCACAAAAAAAATTCTTTCAAATGAAAAGAGCCATATTTTTTGAAATGCAGTTTCAACTAGGTATTTCTTAATTTTTTCTGCTTGAAAAATTTGTTCAACAGAAACACTAAAATTTCTACTACATAATTGTATATATTGAACAAATCTGCCTTCTAGGGGATCGGTTTGATATTTTCCAGTTAAGACGCAAAAAGTTAGAGAAATAAACAAAAACTTAGTTTTCTATGAAGTCAAAAAAATATTTTATAAGCACACTATAAAAAATCTGCTTTTAGTAAACACAAATTGAATTATATAAATTATTAAACTATTTGTGTTTACACTCTGGAATGAATGAATACGATAATAACTTAATGTTATGAGACAAGAAGGGATTTTAGGCTTAATGTGTACTTCACATTAAAACTTTGATTTCGAAAAGAAAAGAAAAAAAACTGCTATTAAAGAAAAATAAATAGTCTTAATTACTCACATTATAATCAAGTGCGATACGGTACTTCTTTTTAGTAATCCAGAGGCGATGTCATAGAATTTCAATGCAAAAAAATACTCAAAAATTGTCACAATCACAAGCGAACGTATGCTGGGGGCAGTGGACATCAACTGACCAAAGCTGAATACAGTCCATCGCTTAGCTCAAACCAGTTACGGTGAATATTGGTTTAGTTCCTGGTCCGTATAACTCTTATCGCTATCTTCGTTCTGGGATGTCCGGACTGGGCGCACACAAATCACGTTTCTGAAATTGAATTACTCCTGGTATGTAAGGTGTTGGAACTTTGAGATATAAGTAGCTCACATACGAGGATATGGAGCACAAACAACAGTATTGTGGACAGCAGAGCAGGTATATCTGTGGAGATCTCAAGTTACGACAGGTATAGCATAGAGTATTCCAAAGGAAGTTGTCTAACTTCAGCGTCGTGGAAGGATCCTGGATTACGGAAGGCCAAAAAACCATTGCTGCAGCACTCTGGATACGGACATCCGAGGAATTTCAGCATTGGAAACTGCATAGGAAAACACATTTCGTTTTGTCATGAATTTAATTATTATTTTTTTTAGGCGCCAGAAAATCATACTGTCGGCTAATATGTAATATATTCGTTATTAATTTTTAAGCTGGTAAACTGGTTGCAGAGTCGTAGCCAAACATCATGAATTTTAAATTATTATTTAAATTATTAATATTATTTTAAAATTATCTATTTTATAAAAGGGATTTATTGCTGAGGACTCAACTGCACATTACCCTTTATAATACTTTATTTGATTTATTAATGGAAAAGTGAAACAGATTAGGGAATAAAATTTTAGAAGGAAGTTACTGTAAGATAAAGACAAAAGTTTGGGAATTAATTACAGTTAAAATTAGAGTTTAAAATATCATTACATATGTGTATAATATATATTCTATTTGCATGATCTCACATTTTTGCAATTTAAACTTTGCAATATTCTGGCTGATAAAATACCTTGTGAAACCCTCTAAATAGGAAAATTTTAGTTATAAGAAATCTGTATATCTGTGGAGAAAAGGAAATTCAAAATTTAATTGCTTCTTTTACTAATAAGAAATATTTTAGAAACCTACTTTAAATTCTTGCAAAGATGTTAACAACTTGAATTAATGTTGTTTTGTACAATTAACTTTAATCCCTTTTTATTTGTTTCATAAGTTTTAACAAATTATTAATCTTTCAATATAGACATTGCAGAACCACATTGTTCCAGAAATCTCTCGTAAAGCTAAAATTTTAAACCACCTGTTGCCATCAGTAGAGCTGGATTTCTCTTCAATTTTAGATATATCACTGGATTCTGTAAGTATAATAAAAGAATTATTTGATTATATTAACAGATCTTGCATCATATTGATGTTTCTATAAAACACTTGTTTCTGAAAAAAAATTCAGTATTTCGTTTCTTTCAAAATTATAGATCACATTTGTCCATTTTCTAAGATGCTAATATTATTATAAATGATTTTTTTTTTTGCATTGCAAATTGGATATATAACTGGATGATAACTGAACATAATTGATTGGATATTAAATAATGCAGTTTTAATATATAAGGTCATAGAATTTAACTGTGGCAAGGCAATATTTCAGCTGTTAAATTCTCAATTTGCTATTGGCACTATTGGATCACACTTTTTATACCTTGATTTCATTTTTGACCATTTTTTTTATATTTTGCATATTATTCCTTTGTTTTACAGCTTTACAGAAAAGAAAGGAAGAGGAAATTCGAGGAGGTACCTCTAGTGGTGAGCAGACCTATGAAAACTAGCTGTTAAGAAAGACTAATAAAATTCTGGTGTAAATAATGTGAAGATATATGTTTTTGATTAAATTTTTACTTTTTATAGTTGCATCATAACTTTTTTCTGGTTTGTGTCATTTAATAAAGCATTGTGTTAATAACACCTTCTTGATATATGTCTATAATTAATAATAACCTCCAAGAATGGATTTAATTATGGAATACTTTATTAATGGGTCTTTGGAACATGCCTAGGCCCAGAGCTAATTCCAGAATGACCCATGCTGATCCCTCTGGAAAGGTGGTGAGTGAAGGAAATATGGGACAGTTAAATAGAAAAGATGTAACTATGTTGTTTCAGTTTCCTCTGCAAGATCCAGCTGTTCAATAAAATCTTACTTTATTATACACTGAGCACTTTCATGTCTTTATTGAGTTCCTGATACGAACTTGTGTTGTATTCATTTGTTTTTTTAAAGAAAGCAATCTATGAAAATAAATATATTTAGGCTTTAAAAAACTCTTTTGACATATTTAGTTATTTAAATACATATCTTGAATCCAACTCTAGTTTGGAAAATTTTAAATTGTGTTAATTCTGAGAAAATAAGGTGGCCTGCCAACTAGTAATAGCCTGGGAATTTCAAGACATCACTGAAAGTTATTACTGATAAATTTGTATTCACGATTCTAACGCTCAATAATTCATTTTCCTTATTAATAAGTAAAATAAAATATTGGTGGCAGGAATTGAAAATCATTTACTAACAGTCAAAAACTGATGTCATCCTAGTATCTGCATTCATGCCAGTGGCAGAATGTTTGCATTTGAATTCTTGAAACGTTAAAATCAAAATTTGTGAGTTCTTGAATTTTTCAGATGTGTTATTGAAAAGAAAACAAACACTGAATTAAATTCATTTTCTTGAGAGGGAGGGGGGTGCAGGAAAAACTGATTGAATTCATCTACTTACAATAGAACACAAAAAATGAGAATTTTTTTAAGGGACTCTTTTAAGGATTTCTTTAATGAATGTTGATTCAAGAAAGGGAATCTTGGGTATCTTTCAAAGAAATGCTGTAGGCGTTAAAAGCTTTCTATCTCTTCACTTACAATAGGAAAATTGCAACGTTAATTCTGACCTGGATCTCTTCTATGGTATAGAATCAATGAGTCACTATTCTAATCCTTTAATATCTCCAGTGGCAGATTTTGACAACATGAGGCCACAGGCGGAAATCTATGTTGTGGTCCCCCTTCTAGGCAAATTCTATTTATAACAAAAAAAAAGTAATATGAAATTACTTTAGATTTTATTTTTAACTTTGTTCTCACTTTTTAGCAATTTCTTCATTTATGCATAGTATAAAATAAAGTCTCCTGAAAGTGCCTGTAACTTGGAATCACAAATATTCGAGAAATAGTTAACGGATATTAGAGATATTTATACCATTTTTATTGGGCAAGGTTTTATTATATTTAAGTCATATCAAAATAAAAAGGGAAGTTATACAAATGCTATTTTAATTTTTCCGCGCATGTGCAAATAAGAGCTGTTATATGCATAGGTAATAAATTTATTTGTTTACATCTGATTTTAAAGAGCGATTCAAATCTTATTACGCTCAAAAGAAGTAAATCCAACCTTGGCTAGAAATATCAAATGCCTAAAAGCTTCATTTGTTGCTCGATAAGAAAAATGAAGAGGAAGGGTACATTCGGTTAGTGAATATCGTAGAAATTTACAAAAGGAGGTAGGAAGGAAGGAGAGTCTTTTCAGGAACAAAATAAGTCTTTAAATTGCATCGCAATTGAATTACGGAAACAGAATGAATCTTCTGAGGCGCGAAATGATCACCTCTGTTTTGTCTTCTGATATGTCATATTGTTACGAAAAATTCTCACCGACGGATTCGTTTTTTTTTTTATGGCGGTGGTACAGTGTGATGTGAAGACACAATCAGCAGGCCTCAGTAAAAAACAACATTGACGTTTATTTATACAGACTCCAACATAAACTCAGGTCAGTACACAGCAGCCCACTAATAGTAATTGACCACACTCTCAAAGCACAGACAGAATGCAGCAGGAGAGGAATTCCTCAGAGCTTCGCTATACGGTCTCTCCAAATGGCTGAACTTGTCACTATCTTCAAGCTTTAGCTGCCGATTCACTACTACACATTGGCTACTCCACACACTAAACGTAGCTGCTTTCACAGTAGGCAACCCGACTCGGCACAAAACAGTTCAGCACTCGTTTGTATTACAAACATAGCGTTGGTGTTTCGCTATTCTCTTAAAAACTCGTTACTTATCTTCTTCACCAGCTCAATTCAATTCCCAAACCAATCAAATCAGCCACGTGGTTGATTTCTTGGGGCACCTAACCCCGGTAGGTTCTTATCCCCGGTCATGGTTGTAGTGCTTCCTCGTTGCGGTCATCTTCGAAGTGGACTGGAAGGTAGTTGTGGGGTTGACGAGGCGCCTAGCCCCGGCAGGGGCTTATCCTCGATCCTGATAGTTGAGTAGTGGCATGGCCAAAAAATATTTTGACTTGACACTCTGCGATAACAGCGTGGGAAGTTGGTGCACGGGAGGCAAGAGAAGAAATGAGAAAAATTTGCTGTGCCGGGTCTTAAGTAGTGGTTGCTTGGAAACCTGTTTCGACCAATCAGGGGGCTTGGTAGTGGGAAGGAGAGAACAGTTGTCTGAGAAATCTTGTTGGATGATTGTTTAGGCCAGAAGGGCATTAATCAAGATTAGTTTTCTTTCTTCTTTATTTGTACATCCAAGGACTCCTGAAACTTAGTACGGCTAAAACCTTAACAGATA
>JAOUZG010014698.1:749312-787865 GCA_026289955.1 Argiope argentata | reverse complement strand
ATATATATATATATATATATATATATATATATATATATATATATAAACTATGAACATAGCTTTTAAATTTAAAACTAAGCATAATTGCAAATTTTCTGGATATAAGTGTGAAATTTTGAACGTATAAATGAAAATAAAAGAAAAATTGTACTATGTCATACTTGAAATTATGATGAACATATAAAAATTCTTTTTTTTTTGAAATTTCTGTTCAATTGCCTACCTTATTTAATGAAATTTTGGAAGTATGTCTGTTATTGGAAGTAAACTTTTTCTTTTTAAAATACTACATCCAGAATTATGTCTGGATGTAGTATTTAAAAAAGAAAAAAATGAAAAGAAAAAAATAAGACATTTTAAATATGATTCTTATAATTTATTATAGCCAAAGCACTTATTATTTTGCAAAAAAGTATAACTTATTTAACAGCTTTAACGTAAAATTTTTTTAGCTCATTTCAAGTATCCGTTTGTAGAATATATATACATACAAGCATACATACTAAACATTATTGATAACCATTTAAATTTGAATTTTATAAAAAATTTCCATGTATTTTTTTTATTTTTTTTAATAAAATTAAACTTTAAGACATATAAAGATTAAATCCTACTAAAACTAAAAATTTTAATTCACTTTAATACATTAAATTTGTATTATGTGCATCAAAATTATAATTTTTATAAATGTCTTCAGTGTAAGAAAATTATAAACAGGTTAATTCATAGAAAATTTGTAAAGAAAATTTCTCGCATTCTATTTACTACTTTTATCACTCGTTTGAAAAGCAGTAAGGGTCATTAGAATTTTCCCCGCGGAAGCCTTTTTTCGTTATCAGAGACATGGGGTAATATTTAACAGTGAATGATTACCATATGGCGCACATTGTAAAATCGCCAAATTTTACATACAAAGATAAAAGTTATAATGTGATACCCTTTTTAAGGCTTGAGCGCAAATGACACCCTCTAATGAATTAGCGCTAATAAGAGTGAGCGCAAGTGACACAGAACCGATGGAGGAACTATTTGAGAAAAATTATTCATTATAAGAAACAAAACGCGGCACCGATTTATTCGCTTGATGAGACATGAGTTAATGAAGGCCTTTCTCCGAGTCGAGTATGGCAAGATAAAAGTAGCTACGAAGCCTCTTCAAATTTAACAATCGGTTTGTCTGCACCAAAAGAAAAGGAAGAAAGCTCATTATTACACATATCGGAAGCGGAGAAGGTTTCGTCCTTGACGCAGCTAAGATTTTTATTGGGGAAAAAATGGTGATTATCATGACGAAATAAATGGTGATCATTTCGAAAAATGGTTAAAAAATGTTCTTCCTAAATAGAAGAAAAACAGCGTATTCGCAATGGACAATGCTCCTTATCATTCAGTAAAAGTGGAAAAAAAATTCCTACAACTTCTTGGACTAAAAAGTCTAGTCATGAATGGCTATCTGAAAAACATATTTCCTAGGATAAAGACCGAATTTTCTCAAAAAGTTTCCGAAAGGAAACACTTTTATGATAAATATCAAGAAGAAAGGGTTGCATAAAAATATGGACGTATAATTGTGAGATTGTCGCCTTTCTACAGCGAGTTAAATCCCATTGAGATGATATGGAGCCAAATTAAAGAACATGTTACGCGGTAAAATAAAACTTTTAAGCTGAAGAATGAATGGATGTTTGGATTTTAATGGCACAAGAGCCATGGTGTTGACTATGCTGTGCCAAACTGTAGTTTTTGGTGATAAAAGATATGAATTTTTAGCCATTAAAGGCAGTATGAAATTGTTTGAAAGAGTTGTAGAATACTTAAATATGAGGATAAAAACCTATTGATTTCAAAAAAGCGAAAAGATGAGCATGTGGTGTTTTATCAAGCAAATGAGATAATGTGAAATTGTTGAAATGATATGAACGTTGAGTACTAAAATTTGGACATTCACTGATAATATGGTAAACGGACATGATGCAATTACATTGAGAGCACATTGGTGCCTTTTCTCCAAGAAGCAAGTGGCGATGGGTAAATCTAGTGTGACCTATGCGCAAACGGGTTATAATTGTGTCTGATTTTCTATTTGGAAGGCAGAGCCAAGGTTCAATACGAGGTTTAACGCTATGAAGTTTGTTTTCTGTTAACAGGTCCCATTGAGCCTGCCATTTTGAGAGGTAGAGCAAAGTTATGTGTTTTTTTAGATCACTCACAGGGATACTAATATTTGCTATTGTAGTAGCGGATTTTGCTGCATTGTCAGCCTTCTCGTTACCCCCAATGCCTACATGAGAAGGTACCCAACATAGTAAAATAGTAAAACCTCGGGAAGAAAGTCTATTAAAAAGGTTTAGGATCTTTAAGACCAAGGGATGATTTCTGGGACGAAGGTGAGGTGATTGTAGAGACTGTAAAACACTTAATGAATCTGTGTAAATTATATATTTATCTTGTATACTGTCGGATATTTTTTCTAGAGCAAATAGAACAGCAGTTATCTCCGCAGTGAAAACTGAACAGGAAGGATGGATTTTAAACGAAAAGTTTGCGTTTTGAAAAACAACAGCGAATGAAACACTATCGGATGTTTTTCATCCGTCTGTGTATACTGCAATATAGTCATTATAATGATGCCTATGTTCATAAAAAATTTGTCTGTAAATAGAATCTGAAGTGTTAGGTTTGAAAAACTTTTCAAATGGATTTAGGAATTGTATATTGGGAATTTTCCATGGGGGAAAAATATTGGCCAGTTGAGGTGTTACATGCAGGTGAAGTACATTTAGATCCTGGAGAATGTTTTGAATTCTAGTAAAATATACAGGTATGAGAAATTTTCGTTCTTCTTGTATTCGAGTTAAAAATGGGCGGAGTTTAAAATTATTTAAAGGATGTTCTGCGCTTGATTCAGTTCTTAAAAAATAGTGCAATGATAGCATTTGTCGCCTAAAGTCAAGGGAGGTCTCAAAGCAATCCACATATAGGCTCTGAACTGGAGAGGTCCTAAAGGCTCCAGAACACAGTCTGAGCGCGTTATGGTGGACAGGGTCTAATTTCTGTAACACGGTTTTTCTGGCTGATCCGTAAACTACGCAACCATAATCCAATTTGGATAGAACGAGAGCTTTGTATATTTTAAGCAAGGATGGACGATCTGCTCCCCAAGCAGTAGTTGACAAAACTTTTAATATGTTTAAAGACTTTTCGCATTTCTTCCTTAAAACTCTTACGTGAGGGAGAAAAGTAAGCTTCTTATCAAAGGTAATACCTAGAAATTTAACTTCATTTTTGAATGGTATAATTACATCATTTAGTTTTATTTCAAGATCAAAGTGTAAATTTCTTTTTCGACAGAAGTGGACACCGGTGGTTTTTGAAGCCGAAATGGTAAACATATTGGCATTGCACCATTGTAATATATTATTTACCGCAGTTTGAAGTTGTCTTTCTATAAAATTCATGTGCATCCCTGTACAGGAGATGTACAGATCATCAACGTATAAGTAACCCTTGATGGAAGGAGGAAGTTGCTTTAAAATATTATTAATTTTTAAAATAAAAAGAGTCACGCTTAAAATACTACCTTGAGGTACTCCCTCTTCCTGAATAATATAGTCGGAATATTCCGATTCTACTTTAACACGGAACTTCCTCAATTTTAAAAAAGATTGAATAAAAATGGGTAAGTTGCCTTTTAAACCAAAGTCATATAAATCCTTTAAAATACCGAATCTCCAGGTTCGATCATATGCTTTTTCAATGTCAAAAAATATCGCAACCAGATGCTTCCTCTGTAGAAAGGCCAAACGGATATCAGTTTCTAAAGCGAGTAGGTTGTCAAGAGTACTTCGAGCTTTTCTAAAACCACTTTGATAAGGATGAAGGAAATGATTAGTCTCCAAAAGGTAAACTAGTCTTTGACCAATCATTTTCTCTAAAAGCTTGCATATACAACAGGTTAAAGCAATTGGACGATAACTTTCTGGGTTTTTAGGATCTTTTCCAGGTTTTAATATTGGAATTACTATTGCTTGCTGCCAAAGAACAGGGAAATACTGTTCATTCCAAATGCGGTTGTACAGTAAGAGTAAAGCTTTTTGAGATTCGATTGCCAAATTTTTAATCATGGAGTAGCTAATTTTGTCGGGACCCGGTGAAGAGTCTCGGACACTGGCAAGACATGATTGAAATTCGGAGAAAGAAAGATTACAATTATAGGGTAAATCAACTCGGGAATCAAAATTTAGTTTTTGTTTTTCTGCTTTTCTTTTAAAATTTAAAACTGGGAGAGGGTAATTCTGGATCCTAGATGTAAGTGCCAGGTTCGAAGCTATAGAATTTGCTATGTCTTTAGGGGATGATACTGTTACCTCATTATGAGTTAAAACAGAAATGCATCTAGGTGTAGAAACACCTGAGGCTCTCTTTACTTTATTCCATAGTTCGTGACTTGAAATTTTTGAGCTGATACTGGAAACAAACTTTTGCCATGAGAGTCTTCGTTTTCGACGTTGTATTCTTCTCGAAATTGCTCTAGTCTTTTTGAAATGAATAAAGTTTAAGGTTGTTGGATATCTTCGGAAAATGCCCCATGCTTTCCGTTGTTCTTTATATGCACATTGGCATTCTTCATCCCACCAAGGTTTGTTTTGCTTTTTTTGTTTACTAGATGATTTCGGGATTGAATTATTTGCTGCCTCAATTATAACATCAACTATGTAATTCAGTGCATCATCTATGGTGGAGGATTGGATTATATCGGGTTCAATATTAGCTAAAATGGTAAATCGTTGCCAATTGGCTGCATTTAGGATGTATTTGGACGGACGAGAATGACTGTTTGGGTTGTACCTAGTGTCTGAGACGATCAGAGGGAAATGGTCACTATTATACAAGTCATTATCAATTGTTAAATTAAAAAATGGCAAAAGAGATGGAGAACAAACTGCCAAATCAACTGAATGAAAGGTTCTTGTAGGTAAATGAAAATGAGTCTTTTCATCTGAATTTAAGAGGCATAAATTGTGGTCTGTAAGGAGTTCCTCAATTTGCAAACCCCGAGGATTAAAATCAGGACTACCCCAGAAAGGACTATGGCTATTAAGGTCGCCCAAAATTATGAATGGGGACGGAAGCTGTGAAATAAGGTTATTAAGCTCTGATTGAACAGTACGTTCATTAGGAGGCAAATAAAGGCTGCAAACAGTAATTAAAGAATGCATCTGAATTTGAATAGCAACAGCTTGCAGATTTGTGTTCAAGTTAATGGGAATAAAAGGAATGTGGTCAGCTGCGAGGATAGCAACGCCACCTGAAGCTCGATTATTAATACCATGTTTGGAGTAAATTTTGTAATGCCGGATGTAATGTTGATCCGTCTTGAGGTATGTTTCTTGGAGTGCAATACAGGCGGGATTGTGCTTGTTAATAAGATCTTTGATTTCTGAAGATTTATTCAGGAAACCACGGCAGCTCCAGGAAACAAGAGTGGCCATGAAGAAAAAACACTTGAGGACGAAAAAATAAATAAATAAAAACCGCCGGAAAGAAAAAACTAGGAAGATAAAGATTTATCTTCAAAGTCGCTAATGCACATATCATCATCCGACGGATGGACTTTAAGAAGGGTGTCAATACCATCGTTGACACTGCCAGTTTTTTTATCTGCTTTATCGGGAGGTTTTTTCAAAAAGTCATCTCTGGTTGGAGGCTCGCTTCGAGAAGGACTAGAAATATCTTGTCCTCTCTTAGCGGCAAGTGCTCGCGCACGTTTAGATGAATGTTTTTCCTTACGTTTTGGAGCCAGATCATCTTTTTCATGCTTTCTTGATTCGCGAACATTTTTGATACGCGATTTCAAAGTTGAGTTATTCTCCGAGAATGAGGAAGTTTTTGGAATAGTTGAAATTTGTATTGGCGTTATTTCCATGGCTGATGAATTTGTTTCTTGGGGTATTGTTTTACTATTTTGAAGTTCACTATTGCTAACTGTGGTGGAGGTAGAAGGTCTTTGATGTGTTGGCGTAATAGGTTGGTTTGGAACGGTCAAAAAAGTGGGAGAAGATGATGAAGCTTTCTCGAATGCATTTTTTATTTCGAGAAGAGCTAGCCACTCACTTCGTTTTATGATTATCATATCATTATTAGCGGTTTTGGCAGTTTCGGTCACTAGAGGAATGTCTGTAGCAGAAGCATTAGTTTGAGGATTTTGCCTATTTGTTTGTGCTAAAGGTATAATATTAGTTGTTAAGGCTTCCGAGAAAGATAAACCTGGTTTTGGCATTCTGTCCATTACAATTTTTCTGGCTTCCGGAAAAGATATGTTTTTTGTAATTTTTATTGTTTGTATTTCTTTTTCTATTTTAAATTTTGGACATGATCTGAAATAAGATGGATGTTCACCGTTGCAGTTTGAGCATTTTGGCGTTAAGGCTGTGAAGTTATCACTTTTATGATCTGGGAGACAGCATCGGGCACAAATTTCTTTGGTCCCTTTACAAGCAGTTATTGTGTGTCCAAATTTCTGACATTTGAAGCAACGGAGAGGATTTGGAATATACGGCTTAACTGGACATATTATGTAAGCTATTTGCACAGATTTCGGTAAGACTGGTGTATTAAAAGTTAAAATGAGATGTTTGGTAGGGATCCGTTGGTTATTTTTCTTGATAGTTATCCTTTGAACATCAATTACTTTTTGTTCTTTTAAATTTTCCAAAAGGTCTACTTCGAGATCTCTCTGGAACTCTTTTTCCGAGATTACTCCTTTGGTGTGATTAAGTGAACGATGTGCAGTAACAATAACGGGTATTTCCCCGATCTGTTTCAGTTTCATTATGTTTTGAGATTGCTGTTTGTTTTTTATTTCAATTAGCAGATTCCCATTGTTTAGTTTTTTAATAGTTTTTACTTCACCTACAATTCCAATAATTGCTTTATGTATTAAAAGTGGAGATACGTTTTTTAATGAACCATGTTCGGATGCAATAACAAAAAATTTAAAATAAGCATTACAATCAATATTAACATGATGAGCCATGCGACATTTAAGGAGATTCAGGCCCGACGGCACCGCCCACCACGGAGCCCAACAAGGGATGGCAGCCACCGGCTCTAGATATCCCAGCCTCGGCGCTTACCACAGTGCTAATCGGTACCTATACGCTGAGAGTCACCCCCGGGGACAGTGACCACCCTTAACGCCAAGCCCAAGGAGTGACCCCTTCGCTTGATCCCTTCAGGCAGCCTAGTTAAATACCTGGGATACCGGCCGATTAGTACACCAGAGACCAAGATGTACCACCCGTCTAATGGGTCGCCACGCACGGCCAACACGTGGGGTTTTTGGCTGTCCATGAGAAGCAGGAAGCAAACAGAGTGGCGACAGCTTCTCATGGAGAGCTCCCTCGCTTGCCGTCGAGGGAAAAGAAGGATCAAGCAGACAGAAGAAGGCGTAGGGGAGAATAAACATAAAGGGAGTAAAGATCCCTGGGAACCTCGGGATTGGGACACCCGTACTCACCTATAGTAGGTGAGCCCCTGAGGGGGCTGAAGAATGAAAAGGAGCTGTAACGGCATGTTAATTTTGCTGCCACTAGACGGCTTTACTAGTCAACTAATATTTAATGATCTAGCAATTTTAATAATATTAATACAATAATTAGAAAATTGTAAATTCCTTATAATATTTACTGAAATAATAATTATTGATTTTTATAGCAAAATATTCTTTCATAAAATGTTTTTTTGTATCTTCTTTTTAAATATATTTTCTGTTAACGCACGGTTATAATATCTTAACTGTTCGATAACTTAACTGCTTGTAAAAATGTTTTGCACTGAGATTCAAATCTGGCGTCGCTTGTATAGTTGCTTAAATTTGCAGTCTGCAGTTGTCAAATAAATCCTATAAAAATGAAGGAAATGTTATGTTCTTGAAATTGTGTTATTAATAACTATTTACATAACACGAAGCCGTAACAATTGATGACCCTACTTAAAAGATTCCACCATTTTGGCCAGAAAAACCGGATATTTGGTTTTGTCAAGTGGAAGCGCAGTTTCAGATACATAAAATTTCCTCAGAGGAAACGAAATTCACCTATTTGATTTCCCAGATGGAGCCGAAATATATTGAACAAATATGCGATATTATAAAGGACACTAAGCCTAATTAATATGCCTTGGCAAAAGAAAGACTTTTAAATTTGTTCAAGGAAAGCGAAAACAAGAGAATTCAGCGCATTGTTAAAGGACTAGATCTTGGCGATTATAAGCCAAGTCAGCTCTTGCAAAAGATGAAAAATTTAGGAACAGACGATTTTTCTGAAAAAGTTTTAAAATCTTTATGGCTTGATAAAATGCCTGAATATATTCGTAACATTCTTCTTGTTAGTGAAGAGAACTTAAACAAACTAGCTACAATGGCTGACAAAATTTACGAGATGAAATCTGAAAATGAAGTTCATGCTGTTTCGCCAAATGTTAATTATACTGGCGCTTTATTGGCAAGAATAGCTGCATTAGAACAAAAAATTGATTCAATGCAACTAAATGATCGTTCCAGATACAAGTTTAGAAATTACCGGAATACATCCCAAAGTCGCAGCCGTTCAGCTAAGCGATTTAACCAGAAAGGTAAATATTGCTATTACCATTTTAAATTTGGCGATCGTTGTCGACCTGAGAAATGTTACTCGCCATGCGCTTGGAGTGAAAAGACGGGAAACTCAAGGATGCAACAGGATTCGCGGCTACCGCTGTTGCTAATATAAATGAAAGCCGCAAGTTTCGCCTATTTGTAAAAGACAAAAACACAGGACTGAGGTTCCTAGTGGATTCAGGAGCTGATGTTAGCCTCATTCCCGCAACTCATCAAAATAAAACAGGTGGTGATTTCAAATTATATGCAGCGAATGGTACGAAAATTCCTACTTACGGAATTAAAATTTTAAACCTGAATTTAGGCCTTAGAAGAGAATTTGGGTGATTAGTAGTTCAACCCCCTTCTTCGCCAATTCGGTGATAATTCGCCAAAGATTACAACTTTATGGTTTTCCTATTATGCCAATCCTAGATTCCTATTATACCAACCCCTAGATCGTGGTTGGCGATTTTTGAAAAGCTCGCCAAGCAGGCACTACTTATTGATGCAATAACTAATCTGTCTGTTCGACACCACGTAACTACAGTATCTGAGGATGATATTATTAGTAGTTTGGATAAAACTTCTAAATATTTTAATTTATTACAACAATACATCAAATTTGACTAAGCCTAATTTAACAGTATCTAAATTTGAGCATGATGTTGAGCCTTTTATCACAACTAAAGGACAACCTACTTATTCTAAAGCTAGGCAACTGGATTCCAAGCGATTACAGATAGCAAAACAGGAATTCCAGTACATGTTAGAAAATGATATTATTCGGCCATCTAAATCGCAGTGGTCTAGCCTTCTTCACATGGTTCCCAAGAAAGATGGTTCCTTCCGACCATGTGGGGATTACCGACGTTTGAATGCTCAAACCATACCAGATCGTTATCCTATACCTCGATTAGAAGATTTCAACCACATTTTAAAGAATACTAAAACAATTTCTAAAATTGATTTGCATAAAGCATATTTCCGAATTCCTATTCATGAAGCGGACAAGCAAAAAACTGCAATAATAACACCTTTCGGCTTGTATGAATTTAACGTAATGAGTTTTGGTTTACGTAATGCTCCTTCCACTTTTTCAAAGATTTATCTATGAAGTATTTAGAGGACTAAATTTTGAGTTCCCATATTTTGACGATGTTTTAATTGCTTCAACTACAGAAGAAGAACACGTAAAACATTTAAAATTAGTTTTTGACAGATTGCAAAAATATGGATTGAGACTTAATATTTCTAAATCTGTTTTTGGAGTTAAAGAACTGGAATTTTTAGGTTTTCTAATAGCAAGTGAAGGATCAAAACCTCTTCCTGAAAAAGTTCAAGCAATTCTCAATATTAAACTGCCTGAAACTGTTCATCAGCTACGAACTTTCCTTGGAATGGAGAATTTCTACCGTCGCTTTCTGAAGAACGCCGCTTGTACTCAAACCATTTTACACGAATACCTAAAAGGAGCAAGGAAAAAAGATAATCGAAAAATAACTTGGAATATCGAAGCCATTGAACAGTTTGAAAAATTCAAAAAAGAGTTAGCAAATGTTGCTTGTCTGTCTTACCCAAATCCAGAATTGCCTCTGTCGTTGTGCACAGATGCTTCAAATACAGCAGTGGGTGCGGTATTACAACAACTAGAAAACGGAAAATGGAAACCAATTGGATTTTTTTCCAGGAAGCTTAATCACGCACAGCAAAATTACAGTACCTATGATCGGGAACTTCTCGGAATTTATTTATCCATTAAGTATTTCAAACATATGCCAGAAGGAAGAAAATTCACAGTTTATACTGACCACAAACTATTGATCTACGCATTTTTGCAAAAGTCTTTTTACCGTTATTTATTTAATGGAGTTAAAATTATTTTTAAGTTTAGACTTTAACTTAAATTTTAAGCCCGAAATCGAAAACATTGGGATCGGATAAATAGGAAAAAATTAACTATGAACGGGGGGGGGGGTGATTTTAAATGATCATAAGAACTGAACAATCTATTTTATTTTGTTGCGTTTTGCGTGTAGATCATATCCTTGGTAATTATTTTCTTCAAAATGACGTACAAATTTGGTGTCCTCATTTTTTGATAGAGGGTGCTTAGTTCTATAGCGATGCTGCATCACATTCAATTACCCAAACTAACTCCACCGTCTTGAGACGTTTTTTGGCGCAGTGAAATGACTTTGGGCTTCCACGCAGAGATCTCGGGTTTTATTCCCGTCACCGGAACCTTAGTTCAAATCAAGCGAAACAAATTGAAAGAATCTGATTTCCTTCCTTTGGCGCTAGTTGGCGTTGTTCACAATGGCATAAAAGAAGCAGACCTGCAATCCCTGAGTCATTTGAGCTGCGATCGGCCGCAGAGAAATATGGTGCTATTTACGAACACAGAGCTGGCAGATATGCACCTGATGTATGGATCGGCAGAAGGAAATGCACGAGTGGCTGCAAAATTGTATCGGGAAAGGTACGCTCAGAGAGATGCACCAGACCGACGGAGGTTTAGTAATTTGCATCACAACTGGAGTGAATATGGGTCGTCACGAGATAATAGACATAGTGAGGGAAGGCCACGATTGACTAGAACTCCAAGGTTGGAACAAAATGTATTGGATGCAGTTAGAAAGATTTCAAGTGCCAGCGTACGAGCCGTCGCTACTGCCGTTGGAGAATCTTGGAATAGTGTTCCTCTTGTTTTACAACGTGAAGGCTTATACCCATACATCGACAAAGAGTACAATTACTGCTCCCCACAGATTATCCTGCTCATGAACATTTTGCACGGTGGTATCTTGATCAATGTTGCCAAGATGTGCATTTCCTATCTTACGTTTTAATGATGGAGGAAGCGTTCTTCACGCGAGAGGGGAAGTTCAACTACCACAATGTACATTTATAGGCTTACAAAAATCCCCATAGCATAAGACCCCATGCTACCCAACATTGCTTTTCAGTGAATGTTTGGGCTGGTTTGGTTGGGGACGTATTATTTGGACCTTACTTGTTGCCATCTCCCCCAACATCTTTACTTGACACTGTGTCACAACATATCAGACGCCTTACGTAGTTTCAGCATGATAGGGTACCTCCCCATTATGGCAAACGTGTTCGAGAACATTTGAATCACGTTTTTCGTCACCAACGGATTGGTCGTGCTGGAATGGTTTCCTGGCCACCATTATCTCCTGATTTGAAAAGCATCAATTTCTTTTTTGGGGTTGCGTTGAAAAGTGTTGTGTATGCAACACCTGTTAATTCAGATGAGTATTTGGTAGCAAGAATCGTCTGCGCTGCTGCGGATATCCAGCAAAATGCAGGCATTTTTGAAAAAAGTTCGCCAATCCATGGTCCGACGGTGTAACGCATGCATCTCTAGCAATGGTGGTTACACTGAACACATAAAAATGTGTTTAATTGTGAAATTTTCAAACATCATTTATTTTTGTAATATCTTTGCATATCTAATTTTTTTATCAATAAATATTTCTGATGATCTCAATTTTGCTTCCCTTCATTTTGTGTACGTTACATTGCTATGTGATTTCGAGTTCTCTTTGCATTCCTAACAATTCCTGGAAGTATGTTGGTCTGGATGCAAAACACCAGGAGTGATAGCATTTGAAATTTCGGAGAGGTGTCGGAAGCGCCCTCTATCAAAAAATGAGGACACCAAAGCTGTACGTCATTTTGAAGAAAATAATTAACAAAGGAATGATCTACTCGCAAACCGCAACAAAACCGAATAGATTGCTCAGTTCTTATGATCATTTAAAATCCCCCCCGCTTAAAATTTAAGTTAAAGTCTAAACTTTAGAATAATTTTAACGCTATGCAAAAAATAACGGTAAAAAGTAGTTGTACGTAACTCTAAAGCGCCTTCTATCGACATTTGTTGAATTTTATTTTTAAAAAAAGTTTTGAAGGAAAAGGTTATATAAAGAATGATTTAAGCGAAAACCGCAAACGAATCGACCTATTTTTCGATTTTTAATCATTGTTTGAAGTTTTGGACCATAAACTTTAGCCCCTCCTAGCTCCTACAGAAGACGTTTGCGCCCCATGGTTGCCCACTGAATGATGTTTGTCTTGTCTTTGAGGAGGGGGCAATTACAAGCCGGCGAGCGCTGCAAAAAATCACCAAAGATGGCGACATTTGGCAAGGAGCTACGCGCGAGCTCGGTTGGTTTGGCGAAAGGAATAGTCTAGTAGCCGCTGGATGTCACGCGGTGTTTTGAGAAGTTTCGCGTGTTTCGGGGCACGCACTTCCTCGGCTATATAAGAGACGAGTAGCTGGAGTCAGTTAGTTAGTTGAGAGTTCCTCTCTCGGAAGAGAAGCGTTTCACTGGAATAGCGGATTTTTTGCTTGTTATTAGTGAGCTGTGTTTACGTTTGCTGTTAACGTTGTGTTATTGAGCTCGCTGTTACTTACTTTTTACTGTGTTATACGATAGCTGTTTTGCAGTCTGTGTTTATTGTGCGCAAGGCTTGCATTTACGCTGTAAGTGACTGTTGACTGCTGGATTGTTTTTATCTGAAGTTTTACTTTATCAAGTCGTCCTGTAAATACCTGTATATAGCTGTAAATAAATTTGTCTGTGCTGTCTTCAAATAAAGTCCATTCAATCCGAACCCGCTACGCTAAAAACGAAACAACTGGTGTCAGAAGTGGGATTGAATGATGAAAACTAGAGCGATGGAGGAAGCAGATAAAGCAAAGTTTGAACAGCTTTTTACTTTCATTAAAGAAATGAAAAAAAGGGCAAGAGTAGATGGCGAAGAAGATAGAACAAGGGCAAGAGAAGATGGAGAAGATAGAGCAAGGACAAGAGAAGATGGAGAAGAAGATGGAACAAGGGCAAGAGAAGATGGAGAAGAAGATGGAACAAGGCCAAGCTAATATTGTTTAAGGAATCAAACTCCAAAGTGGATGCTTTGGCGGAAACGGTTCAAGAGAACTATACAAAGATTCATAATATTCAGCAGAGCTGTGAGCAGAATGTAAGAGGTGCTACGGTTCAAGATGCATCGGATCCTTCGCTGCAAAATTTAACGGAAATGATGAAAACAATTTGTCAGTTTATCCGGAAAGGAGATTAAGGGCCTAACAAACATGGGCAGAGAACTGTGAAATGTTGAAAATGCGGCGACGAGGGCCATGTTCCCAGTAATGGGGTCAATTCATGGGTCACGTGTCTCGTGCCAAACAAACCGATTCTGTTCAATTTTCAACCGTTCTGCGCAACTCGGGAAGTCTGCCGATAACGTTGGTGAAAGAATTGCATTTGAATGTTACTCTAGCCGAATAATTATGAAAAACTTTTGATATTTTTGAAATTTAATATTTTGAATTATTTTCACCAAACTTTTGTAATGTTGTAACTTTATTTCTTATATTAAAATTTCAATTAGTATTTTCAATGCAATTATTTTTTGTCTAATTAATTAATATCAATTTTTAATTTGTTTGCTACCCTTTTATTATTTACCTTCCATTTTTATTTTTATTTTGTTCAAAAGATACATTTTGACAAATGGCTATGGCGGTGTTTTTGAAAAATTACATTTTTTTCTTTAATTTAAATGTTAAATCACAGAGAAAAAGAACATATCCTTCTCTGTATGTTGAATTTTATGAATGTAGTTTTAAAAATAAATACTACTCTTAGATAAGTTAAGATTTTGATGCTTACCAATAAAATTATAACATTTTTTCTTCCTAAATAATGATATTTATTAAGAGACTTTCTTAAGTAGTAATTTTTATTTGAGACTTTGATGTTTTCAGTTTGCCCAGAAGAAAAAAAAGAACATGAAACTCAAATTTTTATATATTGAATAAATATTTGTTACAATTGCAAATTATGAACTATAAAAGGTATAGATAACACTTTTGTTAAAAAAATCTATGCATCCAGAACCAATTACTTTATTTCAACTTATAGAAATCATTAAAGGACAAACAAGTGAAATTATGCCATCATGATATTTATTTACACATTACAAATAAAAAAATACATATGATAATTTTGAAAAAATATGATCAAATGGATGTTTAAGTGCTCTCACCTATTAAAAAATCTGTTTATCAACATTTCTTTTTCTAGACACAAAGAATATAAACATAGTATGGAAAGAAAGTCAAAGTAAATGATAAAATCAATTTTATTCAACAGAAACATCCTGAATACTGAACATTTTCTTTATCACCTTTAAAAACATAATGTTGAGCAATACACTTTTAAAGCAGAACATATCTGAAATGTATTTTAAGAATAAAAATTACTCTGAACGAATATAAAAAAGCATACAATACAGTAAATTTAATGAACAAGAATAAGATTATGATATATACAAATATAAAAGTTAAATAAGATATAAAAAGGAATTGAAAGAATATGCTTTCATAGAATTTTAGGATCCAAAATCAACAGGTTAAAGAAATTAAAAAAAAACTGAAACATCCATATAGCAAGGAAGATGGAAATAAAAAATAGATAACAAATATTGCTACAGAAATTGATTTTCAATGAAAATACCTATGTTTTTTTAAAATAGAAATCACAGAAGTGCACAATAGTATAGCATGATATTATAATAACAATCAATTTTAGTTTAAATAAAGAAACTAATGACATTTCATTCTAACTATAGCAATAGTTGCCTGATATAAATCTGACTTGAATCTATTTCAAATAAACAAATGTATTTGAAAAACCAGTAATAATGATCTCTGAACCCATCCATTTTGCTCTTAAGTTATTAGATGTGATTACATGGCAATAAAACAATAATATGAATTACTACAAGAAAAAGAAAGCTTTAAGGTTCACACTCAAAAAGCAAAAACCCCAAAATGCATTTTATTATAATGCGAAAAACTAAAAAACAAATACAAAAAATTATTTGATGTTAATTAATGGTCTTTGAAAGTTATACAACATGCAAGTAATTGATATTATATAAGCACATATAAAGGACAGCCCCTACAAAATATTTATTCATTATAATTTTTGAAATGGCTCTTTCTACTGTAATATTTTATAAGATATCTAGCAGTTATCAATTCTTTCAGTGACATTAAACTGAGTACAGTCATTTAAAATTTTATTTTCAACTTATATCCTTTTTTTTAAAGTTCTTGTTCAATTTGAAATCTATTATCTGTCATCACAAAATCATTCAGTTCTAATAAATCCATCAGATAGCTTTTAATTTCAAAAAATTCCTATTAGATATGCTATCCCAGTGTAATGGTGAAATGAAGTTGACAGATCTTGAAAGTATTATGACTATCATATCTTTTAAAATATTTGCTTCTTTATAAAAACTGGAAATCATTTGCAGTTCTGTTGCTGTTAGATTGATCGGTTTCTATGCAGTCAATAATAAACCTGGAGTCTTTATTTTCAAAAATCAACTGGATTTTTAATTTCAAAAAATCAAATCGATGCTTCGACCTATTTAATTTTTGACGATATGCTTCAAAACTAAAAGAAGAATATATATAGAAAAAAACCTTTCTTTAGTGAAATTTGTCAATGACCTCATTTTAATATTATTAACAATATTCTCAGGAATGAATCTTTTTCACAGAAACTTGAAGATAATTTTGTAATTTGTGAATTATTTCAGAAAAAGTAGCATTGAAGTATGTAGCATTTCATTTACCAAATTAAGAGCACTTTTAATACAATACATCAATTCTAAATGCTGTTAACAATCAGTACGAAAATTGGATTTTCAGTAACTGGAAAAGATCCATTTATTTAATAAATCTTAAAGAAATCTATTCACCTCCACCCAAGTCAGCATTACAGCCACTAATTTTCAGTTAAGAGATATAGTTTTTAATATAAAAGTTTACTTACTGAGTTGATATACTTACTGAGTTGATATACTGATATTGAGTTTACTTACATCAATTAAATTTAGATAAGATTTTGTAGAGTAAATGTAATATAATATTCATGTAAACATTTCAATATATTCTAAGTATATTCAAAATTATCAGAAAATTCTATCAAATGTCAATAAAGAAAATTAGATATGCACTGAGGATTTTGTTTAATTGTTCCCAATTTTTTTAGACAGCAAATCACGTATCGATTTATTTTCATTTGAGAGGGTTTTCTAAAAAAATTACTGGAACAGTTTTTGGGTTTCAAAATTTTGTGATTACAAACACACTAAATGAATTCTTGAAAATAAACGGCGCATATCAACTTCGAAAACAACAACCTTTCATTCCAAAGCTAACAACCAATGTCAGGATTGCTGAAAGGAAACTTTAAAAAATGCCTTTTATCATGGAAATAACTTTTGTTTCACATTAAAGCATCCAGCAGCACATTAGTCTTTCATCTTTTAACTTTAACAGGAGGAAAGAAATCGACTCAAAATAACAGCTACAAATGGAAACAAAAAATCCGCTTCATACTTGGTGGAGGGCGTTAATGACAGACTCATCGAGGAAAGCGTTGCGGATGAAAATTTAAATGCCATGCGCAGAAGTCACAAGTCATGTACCTTTTACGTCACATGAATTGACCCCATTGTTCAGCCCGTTTAGATAAACGGACTAAAGACTCTTCTCAAACCAACCAGGAAAACTAGAATTTGGAGGTCTCGCGGGGTGGCGGTTGCCAGATGAAGAAAAGACCAATTTTGGAGTTTTACAGATATCTTCCAGAGGCGGCGGTGAAAATGGTTTATTTGTTGAAGGCTTCGTTAACGGAACTCCCTGCCGAATGATCGTTGACTCCGGAGCCAACGTAACTGTCATGCGAAGAGATGTTGCAGAACAACTAGGAAGGAAAATTCTCTGGACACCGCCCTGCGTCACCCTCCAAGCGGTCACTGGTGACAGAACATCTGATGATGTTGGAAGAACAAAGTTAACGCAACACCGAATCAATACCGGAAACCATCCTCCTATACGACAGAATGCCAGAAGATTGCCATTTGCCAAAGTAGAAGTGGTGAAAGATTTATTAAATGACCTGGAAGAAAAGGACTTAATGAACCTTCGTCTAGTCCTTGGGCCATCATTTTGGTCCGAAAGAAAGATGGTTCTACAAGTGTAGATTACCGGCGACTGAATGACATCACGAAGAAATATTCGTACCCTCTTCCCCGAATCGATGATACACTAGATACACTCTCCGGGAAAGAGTGGTTCTCTACTCTCGACCTGAAGAGTGGATACTCGCAAGTGGAGATCCATCCTGACGACCGTGAGAAAACAGCGTTCACAACTGGAGGACATGGACTGTGGTAATTTAAGGTATATGTCTTTTGGCCTTTCTAATGCGCCAGCAACTTTTGAACGACTAATGCAGACAGTTTTAAAAGGACTTACTCCTGAAGCCTGCCTTGTTTATCTTGATGACATCATAATTGTCGGACGGAATTTCGAAGAGCATCTTTATAATTTAAGAAAGATTCTTACTAAATTAAAAGATACCAACTTGAAGTTGAACCCATCTAAATGTCATCTATTCCGTCATGAGTTAAGCTACTTTGGACACATAATTTCTGCAGTAGGCGTCCAAACAGACCCGGAAAAAGTGTCAGCAGTTAGAGACTGGCGCCGCCCTGAAAATGCGCATGAACATAGAAGCTTCTTGGGCATCTGCACATATTACAGAAGAATTGTTAAGGGGTTTTCTTTGATCGCTAAACCACTACACAGGCTAACCGAAAACAAACAAAAATTCCTCTGCTCGGATGAGTGCAAAAAGGCATTTAATGATTTGTAAGAAGCTTTGACATCAGCTCCCATCCAGTCCTATCCTGATCCTGAAAAACAATTTATCCTAGATACAGATGCAAGTAATGAGAGCGTTGGAGTAGTATTATCTCAGGAAATCGACGGCCACGAACGTATTATCGCATATTGGAGCAAATGTATTTCGAAACTAGAACGGAATTATTGTGTCGCAGGAAAGAATTGCTCGCTATAGTGAAGGCGGTGGAGAATTTCCATAGTTATCTTTATGGAAGAAAATTTCTGCTTAGAACGGACCATGCATCATTGACTTGACTTTTAAACTTCAAGAATCCGGAAGTTAGATAGCCAGATGGATACAGAAACTTCAAGAATACGACTTTGAAATTAAACATCGTAAAGAATCGTTGCATGGAGATGCCTTATGAAGAAAGCCCTGCTCCGAGTGTTGTCGCAATTGCTCCTTTGCTGAAAAGAAATACGGGATTGATACACCAACTGTGAACCAAATCACAGGAGCCAACCCACCTCAGTCTGATACCTGGAGTGATGATGAGGCTCGCAAGGAAAAAATAAATGACCGTGACATTAAACCGATTGTAGAATTCATGCAATCACACAATTCAAGACCTGAATGGCAGGACATTTCAAGCCTCAGTACTGGAACTAAATGTTATTGGGCTCTCTGGAATTCACTCGAAATTAGAAATGGCATTTTGTATAGAAAATGGAAGTCCGAAGATGGGAAGCCAGTTAAGTGGCAACTTGTACTTCCCCGATCAAGGATAAATCAAGTTCTGAAGTAGTTTTACAGCAGTCCTGAAGGTGGCCTTTTCGGAGTCATGAAGACAATTCATAAAGTCCGGGAGCGTTTCTATTGGAACAACTTGAAAGATGATGTTCAAGAATTGTGCAGAATATGTGATGACTGTAACGCCCGTAAAGGACCAAAAACACGCAGTCGTGGTAAGTTACAGAGGTATAATATAGGTACACCATTTGAGAGACTCGCCTCTGACATCTTGGGACCTCTTCCTCGGACAGACAATGGAAATAGAAATATTCTGGTCGTTATGGATTATTTCACAAAGTGGCTAGAGGCTTATCCGATTCCTGATCAAGAGGTGACAACTGTAGCAGAATTCTTACTTCAGAATTGGATTTCCAGATTCGGGACACTTCTTCAGCTTCACTCTGATCAAGGAAAGAATTTTACTTCTTCTGTGTTAGGTTCACATAAAAATACAGCACTGGTAAAAGCAAGCATTGCTGAATTAATAATTTTGTTTTAAGACTTGTGAATCTAGCATCTTCTATAAAAAGGAAAAGTAGTTCTTAATGCAAACACTTCCGTTTTTGATGTTGGATAGTAAACGTTCTTTTTTCTAATATATTGAAAGGAATTATTTTACTATTTTACACTACTTTCTGTTGAGTCTGTGACTCAGAAGTATGTTGCTGAATATTCTAATAAAAACAGGCAAAGGAATTTAATACCTTTTATAAAATGAACTTTGTTTAAAATTCGGCAAAGATTTCGGCGAAATCGTGGTTTGCCTTAACATTTGGCATCCGCGGCAGGACTTTTTGAACTATATTTGAATTATTAACATGTTTTTATTAGTAAAGTCCTGCATAAAAGAAGATTTAGCTTATGTGGCTAAAGAAATCGGTGAAGAAGTGCCGGCAACGGCAAAGATCTGCGATCTAAAATCAATAATTTTAAATAGTGATGAGTACAAAAGTGATCCAGATTTTGTTAAAGGACTTTTACATTATTCTGTGACAGAAAGAAAGTTACAACAAGAAAAAGAGCTTGAAAAATTGAAACAAGAAAAAGAGCAAGATATAGAATTGGAAAAGTTCAAGCTGAAACAACAAGAAATTGAGTTAGAAAAATTGAAAAGTATTAGTAATTTTGAATTGGTGAGATTGCAAGCTCAAAATCAAGGTGTTATTTACCAACAAATTCCCGAAACTAGTAATGTAAAGAAAAAGATCACTCTCCCTAAACTTCAATTCCCACAGTTTGGTGATGATTTAAAAGACTGGTTACCATTTTGGAGTCAGTTTGAGCATATTGATAAAGATCAAAATATTGCACCTGAAAACAGTGCTGTTAACAGTTTAAAGACTCGTTTTGGGGATAGAAGACCTTTTGGTGGAAGTCTATGTTAGGGAGTTGTTGAAGCTAATCATTTCGGTACAATCTAATCAAAAAGTATCGCCAACATTTCTTTATGATAAAATAGAGTCTTATTTGCGAGCTCTTGAAAAACTGGGAGTTACAACAAATGAATGTGCATTGATTCTCTATCCTATGGTTAAACCGTGTTTTGACGAGGAATTTCTAAGAGCCTGGATTAGAATTACTGCCTCTAATTCTGCAAACGATGCAAAGGAACGGGTGGAGAATTTGATGTTATTTCTCAAAGGAGAAGTAGAGGGACAGGAAAGAATATCCCTGGCTATGTCCGGTTTTGGTGCTACAAAAGGAGAAGTTAAGATTCCAAGTAAAGAGAAATATATTCAGAAAATTCAAAGAGATAAAATTCCAACTGCAGCGATGTTACTTGCATCATCCAACACACCTGAATTTAAGAAGCAAAAATGTATATTTTGTTCCGGCAAGCATGCCAGTTCTGATTGTTTTAATGCTCAAAAACTATCTCTAGAAGAAAAACAGAAGATGGTACAAGAACTGCTCTTCGCATGCCTTCTTCCAGGACATGCAGTTAGAAAATGCCAAAAGTTTTTAAAATGCCCTGTTTGTATTAAAAGGCATGTAATTTTGATCTGTGATCAACTTGAAGGTATCAAGAATACAAATCAGAAGAAAGGAGAGGAAGAAAGTTCTTCAGGGAACAATGTGAACTTGTCAAATGTAAACCCAAATCCAAATGTGTTTCTTCAAACTTTCAAAGCCAAGCTTTTCTCTGTTGATAAAGAGAAAACATTTCGTGTGTTGCGCAATACCGGTTCCCAAAAGTCGTACATACTAAAGAGTATGGCAGAAGAAATGAAATATCCCATTAGTTGCCAAGGAATAGTAAAACACTCATTGTTTGATGGTGTTTCTACTAAGGAGTATAAACATAACTGCTATAAAATAAGATTAAAGCAACTAAATGGCAACTACACCTGTAATTTTGAAGTTTTAGATCAAGCTATTATTTGTGAAAATGTACTGCCTGTGAGTGAAGGCCCTTGGTTGGAAGAGTTGAAACATTTGGGTGTGGTCTTAACTGATGCACACGTCTCTTGTGAGTCTATACAAGTCTTCATAGGCGCAGATATTATGGGTAAGCTTCTAACAGGCAAAAGAAAGCAATTGACTTCAGGCTTAGTTGCAATCGAAACCCAACTTGAATGGACATTAATGGGAAAAGTTCCACAAGTAAATTCTGAAAGAATTAACTTAGCTATGATTGTAACATCATTGTTTGTAAAGGAAGCTGAAATTTCTGATCTATGGCAACTAGATGTAATTGGAATCAGAGATCCGATGGAGAAAATATCTAAGCATGAAATAGACCTAAAAGCTAAAGAGCATTTTAATGAAACGGTGAAATTAAATCAAGACAACGATTATGAAGTTTGTTTGCCATGGGCTGATGATAGTTCTCCATTATCCGATAATTTCAATCTCGCCAAGAAAAAGCTTGAAGTGATCACTGAAAAAACTTTTAACTCGCAACTTGTATGACAAATATGAAAAAGTATTTCAGGAATGGCTTGATGAAGGAATCATTGAAGAAGTTCCTTCATATGAAATTTCTTTGTTTGGTAATAATTTACCTCATCGACCTGTAATTAAAGAGAGTAGCACTACAACTCCCATTAGACCAGTGTTTGACGCATCAGCCAAGTTTCAATGCCCTTTCTTTTAAACCAATGCTTACATTGTGGGCCAAATCTTATTGAACTGATTCCTAATATTTTGGCACGATTCAGGAAGAAGAAATTTGGCATCACTGCAGATATTAAAAAGGCTTTTTTGCAAATAAGTGTTTCCAAAGAAGACAGAGATTACTTACGTTTTCTTTGGTGGCAAAAATTAAAAGTGTTTCGTCACACAAGAGTTGTTTTTGGAGTTAAAAGTAGTCCTTTTCTACTTGCTTCAGTTATAGACTATCACAATGAAGCTTGTAAAGATTTTGACCCTGAATTTAAGAAGATATTGAAACAAAGTTTCTATGTCGATAATGCTGTAGCTAGTTTGGATAGTCACGAAGATCTAAACTACTTTATTTCCAAATCTACTTATTTGATGTCATAGGTGGTTTTGAACTAAGAGATTGGGAAAATACAAGCAGCATAGCTGAGCAGGATTGGGAAACGCCTGTGATAGGTATAAAATGGAATCGCAAATCAGATTCTCTATGTGTCAATATGAGCTGGATGGATAATTTAAGCCTTGATATGGTAACGAAGAGAATTATACTGTCAGCAGCGCATAAAGTTTTTGATCCAATTGGATTCACCACCCCAGTTATGCTTTGCCCGAAGTTAAAGTTACAAAAGGCTTGGAAAATGTCCATAGGATGGGATGCGGAAATTGCAGGCAATCTGCTTAAGGAATTCTTGCAATGGTTTCTAGATCTAGATTCTCGAAAAAATTAATATTCCCAGGTGGATAAATGTAACAGCAGAAAATTTAAATCACTGCACAATTCATACTTTTTTCGATGCAAGCAAAGATGCTTATGCTGTAGGGGTATTTCTGAGATTAGAAGAAGAAACTGTAAAGCTGTCTTTTCTTGCTGTTAAATCAAGGATAGCTCCATTATTAGGTGGTACAATACCACGTATGGAGCTATTAGCTGCCTTGATAGGAGCAAGATTAACAAATTCAGTTGTTGAAGCATTGAATTAGAAAGAAGTAAAATGCTACTATTGGAGCGATTCGTCTACTGTTCTAGCCTGGATATGTAGAGAAGAAAATTGGTCAGTATTTGTTCGAAATAGAGTACAGGAGATAAGAAAAATATTTTCTCCTTTAGCATGGAACCATATAGCTGGTGAATTGAATCCTGCAGACTTGCCATCTAGAGGCTGTACAGCAAAACAACTTATGTCATCCAGATGGTTGGAGGGGCCACAGTTTTTACAAAAGTCCCCGGATTTTTGGTCTCTATGTGAAGACTTTGATGAGCTTGAGATAGAAAATGAAAAGTTAAAATCTACAAAATCCTTGGTTAGTACTGAAAATGTGATCCAGAAAACTAGAATTTTTTCATTCTTCTCTAATTATCACCAAATAGTACGTTTAATAGGGTGGATGTATCGATTTAAAAATAATTGCCTCTTCGAAAGAGAAAAAAAGAACGCAAGGAGAGCTCACTTCTTCTGAATTTGAAAGAGCAGAGTTGAAACTGATGTTGATGATTCAACAAGAATCTTTCAAAGGAGAAGATGACAAAAAATTTTTTAAAAAATGGCTGTTTTTGAGGATGAAAATAAAGTTTTACGTATAAAGACACAAATTATTAATAGAAGAGACAAAGAAGACTCCCAAAAAACAATGCTGCTTCCTTCAAACCATGAAATCGTTTTAAGGCTCATAGAGTGTTACCATAAGAAGAATTCACATTGTGGTCTTCATATTTTGCAAAATAACTTAAGGGAACAATTTTAAATTCTCAATGGGAGAAAAACAATCCTTAAAGTTATATCCCAATCTGTAACTTGCAAGAGATTCTCTTCAAAGAGGCTAGAAGTTGATTCCGATCCATTGCCTGAAAATCGGGTTCGAGATGCTGCCGTTTTCCAAATCACAGGAGTAGATGCGGCTGGACCATTATTCCTCAGAGAAAATCAGAAAGCCTGGGTGCTACTCTTCACCTGCGCTGTTTACAGAGCTGTGCATCTAGAACTCATCACTAGTCCATCTACTGAATCATTTTTAATGGCTTTTCGCAGATTTGTCGCAAGACGCGGAAGATGCTCAACTATATTTTGTGACAATGGAACAAATTTCGTTAGTGCTGCCAATCTGCTTCATGGTTTGGATTGGAATAAGATTATTAAACATTGTGCTGTCAACGCTATCGAGTGGAAATTCAACCCGCCAATAGCTTCTTGGTGGGGCGGATTTTGGGAGAGTTCCATTAGAATAGTGAAGGACCTCTTAAAAAGGGTTTTAGGCCAGACACAGCTACTTTCTGAAGAAATGACCACAATTCTGTGTGACTGTGAAGCATTAATAAATTCCCGACCCCTTACTTATGTGTCTGAAAGCGATAATCTGATGCCAATATCTCCTTTGTCATTCTTACAAGATATCAAAGAATGGAGAACACTGGATATTTATGCAATAGATCACAAAATTTTAAATCGTAGGCTAAAATTTCGACAAAAGTTACAAAAGGATTTACGCAACCGATTTAGAAACGAGTATCTGGGACTTCTTGTACAAAAACCTAAATGCAAAGACACTCGTAAACTTGCAAGTGGAGATATTGTGTTTGCTGAGGCAGACAACTGCAAGAGAATCGACTGACCACTGGGACGAGTAATAGATATTCTTCCTGGAAAGGATGGGATTGTTCGACTGGTAAAAATACAAACTTCGCATTCTAAATTACTTCGTCCAATTCAACGTGTGTATCCCTTAGAAATATCAGCTGATAACGACTTTCTACCACACATGAAAATGGATCGCAAGAAAAGTACAGACGACAAGGAGCCATTGTCGGAGTATAAAGGGAAACTTTCAAGATCAGGAATAGAGATAAAAACTCCAGAGAAACTAAATTTGTAAAAGTCATAATTAGAATTATGTATTTATTATACTTTCTATTGTTAATATTTACACTATTTGTTATGTGATATTATGTATTTGTTAGAATTGCTATTTTTTGTTATGAATGTTGATTATTGCAAAATCAACAGGTGGGAGGATGTTAGGTTCACATAAAAATACAGCACTGGTAAGTGCAAGCATCACTGAATTAATAATTTTGTTTTAAAACTTGTGAATCTGGCATCTTCTATAAAAAGAAAAAGTTGTTCTTAATGTAAACACTTCCGTTTTTGATGTTGGATAGTAAACGTTCTGTTTTCTATTATATTGAAAGGAATTATTTTACTATTTTAAACTACTTTCTGTTGAGTCTGTGACTTAGAAGTATGTTGCTGAATATTTTAATATAAACAGGTAAAGGAATTTAATACCTTTTATAAAAGAAACTTTGTTTAAAATTCGGCAAGATTTCGGCGAAATCTTGGTTTGCCCTAACATGCTATATGTCAAGGACTTTGCAAACTCCTCCGAATAGACAAAACTCGGATAACAACTCTTCATCCCCAAAGAGACGGCATGGTAGAGAGGTTCAATCGTACGATTCAAAATAACTTTTCTCTCTTCGATTCGAAAAACCAATAAGATTGGGATCAGAAACTACCCTTGTTCCTGCTTGCTTATCGAAGCGAAGTTCGCGAAACGACTGGCTTCACACCATTCAAGATGTTCTTTGGACGGGAACTCCGACGGCCGTGTGATCTTCTGTTCGGATGTCCATCCGTTACGCCTTCTTCGCCTGTGGATTATGTTCAAGACCTCCAGACCCGTTTAGAAGACGTACACAGGTTTGCCCGAGATCGGATCAACATAGGGACGGAGAAGATGATGACCAGGTACGACACTAAAGCCACCGGACATGAATTCAAGGAAGGTGACAAGGTATGGTTCTGGAACCCGATTCGACGGAAGGGACTTTCTCCGAAGCTGCAGTCTTCCTGGGACGGCCCTTATACAGTCCTGAAAAGACTGAATGACGTCGTGATTCGAATAAGGAAGTCAACGAACTCAAGACCAAGAGTAGTACATTATGGTCGGCTAGCCCCTTATTACAGTAACTTGTCAAATACTTAGTTGAAACCATGGTTTGCTCATTTATGTAAATATGACCTGCATATTTGTAAATAGTGTCTTTATGTTAATTATTTTTCAATGTTTATGTTATTGTAACCATTGAGTGTCTTCTGCTCGGGGTCTGTACTGCCCGGGAAGTGCAGTCCTTGAGGAGGGGGCAATGTTACAAGCGAGCGAACGCGCACCGAAGTAGGAAACGTTGGCGAGGAGCTATGCGCGAGCTTGGTTGGTTTGGCGAAAGGAATAGTCTAGTTGCCGCTGGATGTCACGCGGTATTTTGAGTAGTTTCACGTGTTTTGGGGCACGCGCTTCCTCGGCTATATAAGGGACGAGTAGCTGGAGTCAGTTAATTGAGAGTTTCTCTCTCGGAAGAGAAGCGTTTTGCTGAACTAGCGGATTCTCGCTTGTTATTAGTGAGCTGTGTTTACGTTTGCTGTTAACGTTGTGTTATTGAGCTCGCTGTAAATTACAGTTTACTGTGCTATACGATAGCTGTTTTGCAGTCTGTTTTTATTGTGCGTAAGGCTTGCATTTACGCTGTAAGTGACTGTTGACTGCTGGATTGTTTTTATCTGAAGTTTTGCTTTATCAAGTCGTCCTGTAAATACCTGTATATAGCTGTAAAGAAATTTGTTTGTGTCTTCAATAAAATCTTCAAATAAAATCCATTCAATCCGAACCAGCTACGCTAAAAACGTAACAATATTGTATTAAAAATTACACCATTCCAAATATTTCTGAAAGTTTAAGGCACTTTGGGTAAGGTGTCTTAATGTAAAGATGATTAGAGAAATTATTCATAGAATATTCATTTATAATATACTGAGAAAAATCCATGCACACAAGTACAAAATTATTATTATTATTATTAATTTTTTGAATCCATTAGTTTACAACTCTGAAGGCGAAAATTATAACAATAAAGTGTACTTAAATTTAAAAATAAGGCAGCACAAATTCAGCATTTTACTGCTTTTGAATAAAAATGTAGTCCTTTTTTAAAATCTAAATATGTGCATATATATAATTACATATAAAATAGCTCATTTTTACGAGCTAATTTATATATGTTACTATGACATTTATGAACGAAAGAATATTTACAAGATAATAAAATAATAAAGTTTTCACCGTCCATCTTTGAAAAAATGGAAAAAAACATTCCCTAATATTTTTCACATTTTATATAGTTTCTGCACTCAAACTCAGAAGATATTTTAATGCCAATTGTTCTGTTTCAATCGTTCTATTCAAAATTTTTTTTAGGTTTTTAGGTTGGTGATTGTTTATCCAGATTATCGAATAAGTTGAATAGACTACTGCTGAGGCCCCTTACAACTCCTGGAGTGTCAGTAGTATATAAATGTAGTACTCTGCATCATTTTGCAAAGTGATACAGACTGCTACACAATTTTTCAACGAGAAAGCTCTAATGAATAGCAAGACGAGAGCGTGCATAGTGAGAATGCAAATTGGACGCCGCTACAGAAAAAGTCGCTATCGATAGCTTGTGACAGGAAACGTTACAATACAAGAGCGAAAGTCGTTCGCATTGACAGCGTGCGAGGGAGAAAGTGTTAGCAACATTGCTAGAGAGCAGAGATTACAGAAATCTGGTTTTCCATGTGGAACCCAGGGGGCCAACCAGACGTCCCACTCGCTTTTTTTACAAGGTATCACCTAAACAATCATAGATTGCTTAAGTCCTACTCCTCGTTCTCATAATTTGCCAAATAATATAAATGTTAAAGTTTAAAATTTTGAACTGCTTTCTTTTCAATCAGCTGAAACAGCACCTCATACATTCCTAATGAAAAGTAACAATTAAATTTTGAACTGTTTTAGCTGCTGAGAAGACAACTGAAACATTAAGTTAGATGTTAGTGATTAACAAGTATTCGCGACGTGATTAATTTGAAGCTCAGTGAAATTAACGTGTAGCAGCTTCCATTATTCTACACGACAGTGTTTTAGGAAGTTTTACGCAACAAATCCCATGTACGTAGAAATGAAACGTAGCTTCCTCAGGTTTGATGCTACCTGGGGGGAAAATGGCAGAATACGATAGAAAGCAGCATATACATGGGAGAACACCACCACCACTTCCGCCTAAACGATCATATTTCGATAGCATGATGATGAAAAAATGATTTAGAATAATCAGACGTTTGCGTGCGATTCTTCTCTATTCGTCAAAGGAGTAGCATACAGTTCTAATTCTTGCACAGTTTTCAGCTCGTGGATTCAGTTTTCAGTTGATTCGATTCTTTTTCATGCGGATTCAGTTATCAGTTGCTTCTTTTTCATTCGATTTCCAGTAATGAAGATGAAAAACATTATAACTTGCCGAGTGTTTTTTTTTCTTTTTTTCCTTTTAGGATTTTTTAAATGATAAAAAAGCGTTTTGAGCAACCACAAAAGCTAGAGCCTCGAAGTAAATCAGCCGATCAAAGAAAACAAAATGGAAAACCAAAAGAGCATGTTTTTTAGAGAGGAGAAGGGATATTCAATGTTTCTATATGCCCATAAGCTCGCGTAGTTATCCCATCGTTACAAACATACATTTTATCATAGTAAGATGATAAAGCTGTTTTATACGGCACCGTTATTGTTAGACAACGTTTTTTTGAAATTATTGAATATTGATTTTTTCGAATAACTAATTCCTCTTTTAGAACATTTTTGTATGTTTCGTGAGTTAGAAGAGCTAGTGAACTTTTTCGTACTCCCTTAGCTGTTTTTTTGCATTCGTTATCCCCAAATAGAAAGGTGAATAAGGACCTTTCAATTGTTTTAGAACATTTTTGTTGGAAATCCACGAGTGAGGTATATTGATGTCAATAATTGCTTTTATAAATTTTTCGAGATGCTGCGGTTTTTTAAGCTTTTTCGAATTCCTCATCACATAAGAAAATAAATCCAAAATTTTCGAACCTTTAATAGGAACTCCGCTTTCTGTCATTTCCCCATTTTCGTTCCAGTGGTACAAACGCGTTTTGAGTTTTTCTACTATCGCTGGTATGTATTTTTCATATGCTCTAGGCACAGTGTATCTTATATCTCGCAATATTGGATCTTCGTCTTCTATCTCCCGCGCAGGAAGCTCTTCTGCTTGGTTTGTTGTTGGTTCATCGGCTATCGTGACGGGAATGGGTGGAGCTGGCTCTCTCAATGTTTTTTTTATATATCATAATCAACTGAGACAGCAGCTTAGCTCGCTGGTCGCTAGGTAATTGGGATTCATCAAGCAAATTCAATATGTTTTGTTCCAAATCCAATTCGGGTGCTTTGGGACGACGATATGCAGCTAATAACTCAGGAGGAACCAATGCCATTTTTTTAGCCATGATAACTTTCTTGTGAACAGAGGATGGGAAGTTTCTGTTTATAAAGGTTTCCACTCCCCCATAGCTTAGGGGAAGGGGATGCCAATTCTTGAATACAAATAAGCGGTTTTCAAATTCTGTTACCAATTGCACGACCGACCATTCCAGCGACTGCAGACGCTATCGCAGGTAAAATCAGAGCTAAAAATCCACCACTTTGGTTAATGGGGATTTTTTTTAATGATTTAATTTTGTATTTTTATTTGCAAGCTTTCGTAAACAGGTTTTATACTTGCACAATTTTTTCTTGTTAACGGGAACATTACCCATCAATACGTTCAAGCAAATTTCGCATAATGCTAGAATTTGTGAAGTCGAGGCTGTTGTTAGCAGTGATCGTCTTTGTTTGGGAGATGCTTTTGAAAGCAAATCCACAAATGAATAAGGACCGTTCAGTTTATTCTTCATTTTGGTTTGTAAATCCATTGAATGCCGCTACTATCTGGAAATAAACTATCGCGTAGTCTATACTCGTCACTCTTAAGATGATGTATGTCAATCAACAAGTGGGGAAAAGGCTCGACAGTTGCGCTTTTATAAGCTTCTAGAAAAAATTTGGATTTTGATGGATACAACTGTCGACCTAAGCAATTTATTTGATTCATATCTCTCGCATTTTTAAACAGAATCATATAGTGTGTGTTCAAACTTATAGTCCTTAGGTATTTGTTTTGAAAATAAAGATTCTGAAGAATGAGTATACAACTCACTCTGCAATGATGTGAAATAACTGTAAAGAGATGAGCAACTTTTTCATCTAAAAATAGCATTAAATCATCAATAACGAGCAAATCAACATCCTCATAATTCTCAGGTAGACCATTTACAAATTCAATGTTCTTATAAGTTTCCTTTATGAAGGATGGAGGGCTGTAGTAGTAACACCATTTAATTTTTTGCGGTTGATAATCGTACACATTGGTGCGCAACATCTGACATATCAAAGAGGATTTTCCCGATTGACTAGGACCAACAATGCAGCATGTTGAAGGGTGTTTTAACTTCAGCGTACTTCACATACTTTTTTAAATTCTAACTCTGTTAATTGAACACCTATAATTTTAGGCTTCAGATATCTTGACTTGTTCGAGTGAGCCGTTTCCGACCAGAAATATCTTATATCGAAGATCGTCTTATCATTTTTATAGCAAACGTGGAGAAATAATTTTCGACCGAGATGCTTGGACAGAAAGCACGACGTGTTTGTGGTATTAACTTTTTCAGTCGTATCTCCTGGTGAGTGCACACTCATCATAAGTAAAATGAATTCTATTACGATAACTAGCAACAAGATAACTACTTGAAAAGATTTATATTTTTCGAAAGTAGACATCTTCACAAAGAGAATTTTTTACATAACACTTTAAAGACTTGCTCGTGAATGAAAGTTTCCATGCGCGGATCCCTATTTATAAGCCGTTGTGAGAACGAGAGAAGAAACCTTATTTTTATGATAGTCATTTCATCGCAAAATAAAGATTGAGATATTTCTAAAAACAATTCTTCATTAATCGGAGCGATCGCAGCGAGGTGCGTTAAATCTGTTCCGTAGAATTGATCAATCTCTTCCATTTTAATCAAAGAGAACTCGAGCGCTTACTTTTATAAGCGTGAAAACATCTTCCCCTCCCCATATATCAGCGCTTAGATTTTTACTGATTAGATTCGAACTCATGTCTTTTCAGTTATCAAAAATGATTCGATAGTCTAGAAATATTTTACGCGTTCCTTACTTTCTAGACAATGTCGAACTTGGTTAAATTTTGAAGTACTTTTAACTCAAAAAACGATTTTTTTTTACAGAATGCACTATTTTATTTCCCCTCTATAACGTATTTCAAATTTATTTAAATTTAATCTTGAGTTGCGTTTTAAACACTCGCACGATATCTTCAAGGACATATTTTGCTATCTCCTAGATCTTTATTTTCCTCTAACGTAGTTCATCCTTCAAGGAAAACTTTTTTGTTTTTCCTCATCTTGGATCTTTTTCCTTTAATGTTAGTCCTTGCAACAAATATTAATAAGGTAAGTTTCAATTAAGGTAAGTAATAATCATTTAGATTCCACTCGCGTTTTTCACTTCAGTGGTTTTCCCTTCACCGGTGCTTTTCCTCTGCTTACAGCTCTCTCGTTGAAATATTATGTCTCTATCACTTTGCGGCGTTTGCATTACTCACTACGCACGCTCTCGTCTTGCTATTCATTAGAGCTTCCTCGTTGAAAAATTGTGTAGCAGTCTGTATCACTTTGCAAAGTGATGCAGAGTACTACATTTATATACATACATTATATAGTTTTTTCACTGCAAAGACATTACTTTTTATAGGAACATTCTACTTGAACATATTCTAAATAAAATCAATATTCATTTGAATTACAGAATATTTTTAAAAATTTATATCATGTTCCCAAATTTATGAGCTTGCAATTCAGTGCGGTCTTGTTCGTGTTTAGTTAGCTGATTGACTCAACAATTTCCTTCGTCTGTAACGATCGTAAAAAAGGGGGAGAGGACATTACAACAGTAATTCGGAAAATAGTTACCCTTGTCTCATTGAAGGGGATATTCGTTTCCGACACTCCTTTCAAGGATAAAAGGGAGATAGCTATGTTTCCTTGACCTTTTGTTGAGAGAGGGGTTTATAAAGTTCCGTAGACTTCTGTTTATCTCCGTGTTCTGTCTGCAATCGTTTATTAAACTACTAGTTTATACATTCTACCTTACTCGCAATCAAAATACTTCGTTAGCGATAGTTTTAAAATTAAAATATTGTTACGTTTTTAGCATAGCGGGTTCGGATTGAATGAATTTTACTTGAGAACAGCACAAACAAATTTATTTACAGCTATTTACAGGATGACTTGATGATGTAAAACTTCAGATAAAAACAATCCAGCAGTCAACAGTCACTTACAGCGTAAATGCAAGCCTTACGCACAATAAAAACAGACTGAAAAACAGCTATCGTATAGCACAGTAAACAGTAAGTCACAGCGAGCTCAATAACACAACGTTAACAGCAAACGCAAACACAGCTCACTAATAACAAGTGAGAATCCGCTAGTCCAGCGAAACGCTTCTCTTCCGAGAGAGGATCTCTCAACTAATTAACTTACTGACTCTCCATCTTACGGCAAACCTTCCCTTATAAAGCCGGGCGAACGTCAACGCGACGCAGCCAGAACTGTCTCGGGGCTATCAGAATATTCCCCTCGCCAAGTGAACTTGGCTGGCGCGAAGCACCTAGTGAAGCGTCGCCAACGTTTTCTACTTCGGTGCGCGTTCGCCCGCTTGTAACACTATCTACGCTTTTTAACCTTCATTTTAGAAGAAGCATGCCCATATATTTAAAAAAAACGTTTTATCTCGCCAAATTTTTCGATTTCGGACGGGACATTTCTATTATATTAATTTTAGTCAATCTGAGGGCTTTCCATAAGGCAGTGTCCTCAGTGTTACGCCTTTTATCGTTCATTTTAGTCAGATTCTTGTTCATGGAAGTCTGTATGTTGACGATTTGCAGATTTCCTGCGAAGGAAGCAAAATATCTTTAATAGAACGACAGTTGCAAAATGCAATTAATAAGCTGGCAGTTTGGGGTGATGATAATGGATATACTATTTATAATGAAAATAGTAGGTGTGTCCACTTTTTTAGAAAACGGAGCATTCATTTAGATCCAAATGTGCATGTTCTTAATATCCATATTTCAGGAGTGCCTGAAATACGTTTTTTAGGAGTCATCTTCGATCAAAAACTCAACTTTTCCCCCTGATTCTTTATATTTGCGGAAGAAATGTGGAAAAGCTTTCAATATCCTAAAAATTCTTCCCAAAACTTCTTGGGGGGCAAAGAGAACCTCTCTTCTCCATAGTTACGAGACAGTCATTCTCTCTCGACTTGATTATGGGTGAGTGGTGTATGGCTCCACCCGTTCATCTGCTTTGCGACGATTGGATACCATCCACCATTCTGCCTTGCGAATATATTCAGGAGCTTTTCGTATTGCACCCTCAGAAAATCTTTATAATATAAGTCACCAGCTACCGCTGCATCTAAGGCGTAAAAAAAGTTTCATCCTTATACTTCTTATGAGTGTTCTCTGTTTCAAATCATCCCATAAGTCAAATGAAACTTCCAGTGAGTCTTCGCCTACTCGCACTTCTCACATTACCTTTTTTATCGAAAGAGTCAAGGTACTATTCGTACGAGGCTGAACTTGATAAGGTTTCTGTTAAGTCGGTTGGCTTGCCGTTCTTTTTTCCCTGGGATATACCACAAATTTCATGTCTGAACCCCTTTCTTGGATTTTATAAATCCACAATAGCACCAATAGTTTTCAAACAGTTATTTCTGTATCGTGGTCACGAATATTCAGTTTTCATACCAAAATATACTGATGGTTCGAATTTGGATGGATTTGTTGGTTATGGCATTATCATTCCATCCAAGACGCTGAGCTATCGTCTGCACAATTATTGTTCTATGTTTACTTCTGAATTGTTTGCAATTCGTTGGGTACTTAAGAAGATTTCATCTACCGATCAACGCAATTTCATTATATATACTGATAGCAGGGCGTTTTCGGAAGCACTATGCCACTATAACAATCAACTGCTCTGCGGCTTATCACGAGTAAGGGATTTAAAATAATGTTTTGCTATGTTCTGAGTCATGTGGGAATTTACGGTATTGAAGAGACTGATTGTGCAGTAAAATCTGCTTCTTTTCTTTTAACACAAGAATTACCTTATGGCGATGCAAAGAAAGCATTAATTAAATATATGTATTCAACATGGCAGGGAAACTGGGATCTGCAGAAAAATAATACATTGTATTCAATCAAACCTTCCACTGGATTATGACCTACATTTCCTGTACGAGAGATCGACGTCCTCCGTATAGGACATATACGTTTCACACGTAAGCACTTAATTTTTTTTGAGAAAACCTGCCCGCATGTCCCACTCGTCATACTAATTTTACTGTCAAACACATTCTAGTTGAATATCCTTCATTTAATCCCCATCGTCAGAATGTTTACAATTTTTCATATTGCGTGGCTTGATGGGTGAAATGCACCATCCAAGTATTTTTATCGTGTCAGAACACGAAGTTGTTTTGGGGATGAGGTTTTTGGCATCAACAAAAATGTGTGGGCAATGAGTTGAAATTTTATTATCTGCACGAGCATCTCAAAAAATCAGCTTTTAACAACGCGTTGCCATTACATTTACAAAAGCTCTGATTAAAAAAATTAATTAATTATTACAGCAAATAAAACCTAGAAAAATGTCATTTTGAGCACGTGATTATATGAAATGAAATAAATAGGAATTGTGATATTTTTTAAAAAACAATAAATGCAAGGCAAAGTTTTTTTGATCGTTGGAAGTTATTCATTCGACGAAACAATTAAACTAAATAAGAATATAATTTAATTTGCATGAGCACGTGGTGCTGCAATGGGATGAGATTTCTGGCGCCAACAAAAATATAGGGGCAAGGAATTGAAATTTTAAATTTCAATTTTCTCAAAAATAGATCTTAGAAGACTCAAAAATGACTACAATTTCAAAATAAAGACCTTTTTAATCTCCAATTTGCTACTTTTTGTTGATATGTTTTTCAGATTTTTTGATTTTATGAAAGCTTTCTTCAAATTTGAATAAAAATCTTTTTAAAAATAGTTTAAATTGTATGATTAATCCATAAGTTTTCAAAATCTGCCACTTTTTGTTAAGACGTTTTCTTCAAACATTAATAAAAATCTTTTTTAAAGTAGATTAGATTGTTTAAATAAGTAAAACATTTTCAATTATTTGCCGCTCAAGAAGTTATGTTCTGACATGATACATTGAAATATACATAGCAGATTTCAATTTTTACTTTTATTAATTACTTAAAAGCTATTTGGTTTTTCCTCCAGTATATTTGATAACTCCTTTTCTTTCCGTGCATTATAACTTGTAGTTTTAATAACAACTTTTTAATTTTACCATGTTTTTAGCGCACGTTTTTGAAACTATTTGACCTTTTAGCCTTGATTTTAACCAAATGCATGGTGCAGTTTAGCCAAATATGACTCTTGTGTCAAAATTCCTAAAATACCTATCTACCTACCTCAAATTTACTACCAAGTACCATTTTTCACACAGAATTAAGAGTTGACTGATTATGATAATTTATATTTAAATACAAGTAAAATTAAAGTTGTATGTAATCAAAAATACACAAATCTATAACATTTAAAAATTACCTCAATGTTGCAGATTTTCAATCGACTTTTATATAAATGTATATATATACAGAGTGGTCAAAAACAAACAAACTTCTCCTATATATGAGACCCTAGGGGCCTATCTTCTCAACCAATCGAAATAAAATTTCAGACATGGTAGTTTGAAGGTATGCGCTGGAGATTGTAATGATTTTAAACAAAGCAGTGCTCAAGGTTACGTTTACAGCGAGAGAATTTCGAAACTTTCGATTGGCAACACCCAGTTTCTCCTTTTGAAAATTGATCAGCCTATTGAAAAACCACAAATGGCCTTGGAACGATTAGCGTGTGACGAAAATTGCAGGTGCAAAGCAATTGCAGAGAGCATTACAAAGGACTAATGATAACACAGATAGGAAAGAGAGAAAAAAGCTTTTATTGGAATGGAAAGTTATAATTACAGGTTTTCAACGTGTTCACCTTCACAGGGGACAACGCATTGCATTGGGGAGATTGTGAACAACATTGCTGAACGCAGCACGAACGGAGGAATCTGAGGAACTTCACGTGTTATGGCATCTTTCAATTCTGACACATCTCGTGAACCAGGCATGTACACCTTAGATTTCAGATAACCTCAGACCCAAAATCCATAGAAGTAGAGTCGTGGAATAGCGGTGGCAACGAAACTGCAGTTACGGGTGATGACTATCACCAAAGTGTTGTTACGGCACTGGTTGAACACATTGAGCGATGTGTGGAGGAGCCCCATTTTGCATCCATATAATGTCACTAATGTCATTTCAGCGCTCCAATTTCAGAACAACGTAATTCTGCAACATTGATTTATACCGACCACTTGTGACAGAGAACGATTTTAAACACGTAGTTGTGACCTCTTCGAAAAAGTGCTGACCAAGAACAAATGTGCTAACGACGCCGCACTACATAGTCACTTTGTCTTCGTGCAAAGGCAATGGGCCACATCGTGAGGCCCTTTGTTAGCTCAGTGATACACAGTTCTTAATGTTAACGTTTCCAGTTAAAGAGAAGTGTGCCTGATTTGTCCATATTATCCGCAGTAGTCACCTGCCCTCTTCATTATATCTCATGAGGAAAAAAGTTGCAAGGCACCACCTGCAGTTGCTCATCTCTAGACTGCAACATCTGGACGCGCTAAAACTGATAAGGAAACATCCACAGAACAGAGCACAGAAGCCTGAAAACTTGCGTTTTCAGTAAATCCAAATTGCGAGCAGCACTTCTTGCAGTATGTGATGGACCTGCAGTAATCGTGTTATGCACTTCCGCGACAACTTCAACTGGAACAGATAGTCACCTGGATCGAGGTCGATCGTAAGTGCATCCACTTTTTCCAGATTTTCTTGCTAAATCACGTACACTTCTTAGGGAACATGGGCCTCGTCTTAGCTTGTGATTTCACCGAATTTTGCACTGCTTCGGCAGCATTTTCCTCGTTCAGATAAAAACAGCGTTATCAATTCATCTTGCAGGTACAATCGAATATCTGACTGAAGAAACATTCTTCCCACACTGTTTTTTAGTTTTTCCAGAAGCAATGCTTTGCACATGGTGATTAGTGTTTCTACTGTCTAATCCTGTGAATTATGTAAAGTGCGTCAAAGCTCCCCCTCTCTGTGTTGTCATTGGTCCTTTATACTGCTCTTATTTGAAAATGCTTTACACCTGCAATTTTCGTCACACGCTAATCGTTCCAACACCATTTGTGGGTTTTCAATACGCTAATCAAGAAGCGCAAGGAAAAACTGGGTGTTGCCTTTCGAAATTCTCTTACTATAACCGTAACCATGAGCTCTGATTTGTTTATAATCATTACAATCTCTAGCGCATACCTTCAAACTACCATGTCTGAAATTTTAGTTCGATTGGTTGAGCGAAAAGGCAGCTAAAATCTCATATAGAGTTTTTTTTTTTTTGGCCAACCAGTCAGAGGTGGCGGCAGCAATTTGTCGACGGGGGGAGGGCAAGTAGCATTTCTTAAATTTAGCTTCCGGATTTCACATGATAATCAATTTTACAATTTACGAGTAATTAGCTTGTATAATTAATAAAGAACTAATTATAATAAGTAATAATTATAATAACGGGTGATTTATTACATGTAATTTCCTTCTGTTATTTTCTTTAATATTTTTAGGGCAAATTCCATTCCAAAATTTTTGTCGACCCCCTTTTTTTTTCTTTTTTTTTAATATTTGATGTTTTCTAGTCATAATAGTCAGAGTTCATACTATCTTGGTTTCTTGATGCAAAGTTCTACGCTTATCAGTTTAGAAAAGATTAAAAATAAAAGTAGAATAATTAAAATCAACTAAATAAATTACCAGAGAAAAACTAACAAAAGGCGTCAGTATATTTTTGATTAAAGGTTTAAAACTGAAAAAATTGTAACATATATTTATAAATAAACAAAAGGCAGATTTGGGAAGACAAAGGTTTAAAGTATAATAATAAGGCTCGCATCCACAAAATTTTAAATAATATAACTGAAAAACATGGCATTTCAATTTATATTTATTATCTACATATTAACGATTTATTCTGTTTCGTTTACTAAGATCTTCTATAAAAATCGTCCTTTTTCAAAAATTCACTAGAATTTAATATATTACAAAGAGAAAGAACAGACGTAAATCAAATACACA
>JAOUZG010014698.1:719790-745225 GCA_026289955.1 Argiope argentata | reverse complement strand
TAATTTCTCGAAACTCCTAAATGCCTAGGGAACACAAAATGCTTATTAACACCGCCTATTTGCGTCCAGTAATTACTTATACCTGCTTGGTGTGGGGGTATGCTCCTAAATGTAATCTTAAAACTGTTGAGCTACTTCAAAATATACTTATTAGAAATATTTGAAAAATGAACTGGTACATGACAAATACTAACATGTACAAAGCCCTTAATTACCCACCACTTAAAAAATTCATCCAGAAACTCGCGAAATTTTTTTTGATAATATGGAAAACATTGATAATGATGCAATAGCTAAAATCCCTAAATATACCCCCAATAGTAAACTTAGACGACCAAGAAACATTTCCTCAACTTTAATAATAATTCCTAATAGTATTAATTTATCTTATCAACTTTTTACCTAATTCTCAATAAACTTAATTCTCTCTCTACTCGGAGCCATACCTCCACGCCCCTCTCCCCCTTCAACCAATAATATGCAGCCCTGATACACGCCACCTCACCCCATCCACTATCCTCTAGGGACTGCAGCAAAAATTTGCTCATTGGGAAAAACATAGGGATTATCTGATGGTTAGAGAAAAACATAGGTTTTTTTTTTTTTTTCAATCCACGTGATTTCTCCCTCAGATGCTTGAACTGAATTGCTCATTATGTTCGCTGTTTGCTCTTAAAAGATACGAAATGTGTTTTCAGAATTGTAGATACCTCTGAATTTAGAATAGTATTATTGAACTAAAAAATACGACGCTCTTTTATATAAAAGTAAGGATATTATAAGAAAAGTAAGATGCTGCAAAAAATAATTGTTAAATAAAGGATACATTTTAGATTTCTCATCCGTGTCAACCAAATCATTGATTTAATTTTTATTACTAAATTAAATACTGTGATTAATTTGAAAGTAGCTCAGTTTACTTGCAAACGTATCTCGGGAATAACAAACGTAATGTCATTATTTGTTTAGATAGAGTTTGTGTGACAACAGACATATATATATATATATATATATATATAATTATTTTCTCTTATTTAATTCTAAAGCTTTATATTATCAAGTAGTAACTATTGCTACTAACTTAAAAGCTTTTGTATTTATTCAGAGAAAATTATGATTTAATCAATTTACTATCATATATATTTCAGCTCCAGGTTGCATTTTAAAGGAATATTTTCAAATATATATAGTTGGGTAATTAGTGCTATTAAGTATTATAGAGCTGAAAATGTAATTATAAAAAATATGAATCTATATGAGTAATACTTCGATCTCATAAATGAAAAAAATATTATATATTAAAGTGTATACATTTCAGTTACATAATTCAAGTGGGTTTTTTTAATCACTAATGAAATGGCATTTAAATTACTAGTTATTCGTGTTAATATTTTTTTAGAAAAACAGTAAAATAGTATTACAGTTTTGAGTACATGCCTATTTAGCCATGATATCTGTATCATTAAAATGTTTGATGTTTCATTTGTCTACGAAAATGCTAAATTAGTGTTAAATCAGTTATTATTAAACTTATGCTTATGAAGAATTGCTTATCCTACTATGAGAAAGTATTTTAGCTGCTGGCTCTTTTTTCTTTTTAATTTCTTTTTTTTAAAATAAATTAGTTAAAATGAGAGCCTTAATTATAACTCAATAAGAACCAAAGATAATAATTACATTGTAATCTAAATATGCATTTAATTTAACTATTGGAATTGCTATATATATAATAGCTTATTGAAAATGTTGAATATACCTTTATTTTTTAAAAAAATTGAGAAAAACTAACAATTTGAAGGAGCATTCATCATTCATAATTTTAAAAAAAAATTACCGAAAAATTTGTTAACATTTTTTTTAAACTTTTTCTTTAATAATACTATATTGAGCTTGTTTTTGTCAGCTCCATATTTTCTGAGGGTTTTTTTTTCCTTTCTTTTTTTTATTTATTGAAATACTTTTATTTGCTGACAGCTTATGTAAATCATAGGATCTTATGATAATGTTTTCAAACTCTAAAATATCAAGATAAAATTAGAATTTTACCATTGTAAAATAAAGCACATCTAAATAATCGGTGTTAGTAGAAGATAAAATATCAAAGTCCAAAGCAGCGAGTTTGTTCATCAAAGTTTCGTATAGAAATATGGTCTGTAAAAAAATTATATCATAACTTTATGTTCATGCTAAATGTCCGTGACAAAATATTTTTAAGTATCTGATTATTATAGAAGTTAAAGTTATGGCACTTTTAATAATCTTACATCTCTATCACATATCTTATCCCTCAAAATATGAACATAAATTGTAATACCAAAATGGCCTAGTAATCAAAATATATATAATTAAAAAAATTTTACTGTAACTTTTAAAATTCCTATTTGGAGTCTTTAACAGATTAATTTTAAGAAAAACTGCATGGCATCAAAAATATATAGAAATTTTTTTAAAGGCTGTGAAATTGCATATGAAACAAGTTTGAGAATTTTAAGTTGTTGTATGTGTAGCTTTATTGATTGATATCAATTTTTTCTATTATTACCGTACTGGTACTTAACACTAATCATACCAACACTTATTAGATACCTAGTTTACCATAGCGGGTCAAATGACCCGAAATTTACGTTTCCTACTTTTATGTAAGAAATATGGATGTTGGAAAGGAAATAAAAATATAATGATAATAAGATATGTATTATAATTATATGAAATAGTATTTTTACAATTTTTATTTCAAACGCAAAAAATAAGAGTTGTTTTTATACATCACATTTTTTACACATAAGTGTATCCGTCGCACATTTCCCGCAAACAAATTTTTTACAATTGGAGCAAATTTTATTAGTTTTATTCTCTTTGCAGTATCCTATTTGACACCTCTTGCGTTTATTAGAATCTGTAACAGGGTTAGGCAACGATCGTTTAGTATTTGCTTTTTCTTTTGGTTGTTCACGGGCAACTCGAAAATCGTCGGCAAGTTCTACTGCTAGCTTGAGTAAAAAATCTTGTCTCGAGATATTATCTCCTGTAGTTTGCTTGTATAAAATCCAGGCATTTATACCAGCTAAATCAAAGATATTGAAAAAAAACTTGGAGTGGCCATCTGCAAGACTTAGACTTTGTAGTAAATTTCCTCGCCATTTGATCGGTCATGTCTGCACCAAATTTGGTTTTATTGTAATATGAAACAGTTTCAGGTAAACGCTTATCATTATTTTCTATTGATACAAATTTATGTTTAGAACTAAGTAAAAGTACCTTTTTATTTGGCTTGCTTTTATAAATTGTAAGAGTACAATTATCAGAAGTAAAAATTTTCGAAGAAAATCTTGCCATGTCATCTTTCTTTTGCTTTGCAATTAGTGGTAGCTCCCTTTTGTTTGAGCGAATGGTTCCAACTAGGGTAGTTCTTTTTGCTAGAAGTTGTATGGCTAGGGATTTGCTTGTGAAGAAGTTGTCTGCGGTCACAGTTCTTCCGCAACCCGTAAATGGCTCGATCAGTTTGAGTACAACATATTCAGAGAGTTGTACTGAAGAGGGTCTATTTTCATCTTTTCCTAGATATGGAAATGCATTTATGACGTATTTGCTATCGACGTCCGATGCTAACCAAAATTTGATTCCAAATTTATCCGGCTTGTTAGGCATGTATTGCGTAAATCTACATCGTACTTTAGTCGGAAATAGCAGTTCATCTATAGTAATATTACCACCCGGTTTGTAACAGTTTTGGCTGTTCTCAATGAAAATATTCCAAATCGTGGATACCATAGCAAATTTATCTGCTTTCAAACGTTCACTCCGCTGACTTTTTTTATCAAAACGAATAAATCTAAGAATTTCGGTAAAATTATTTCTGCTCATAGTTTCAGAAAAAAATTTGGGCCCCCATATATTATTCCACAAAAAAGAAAGTTTCAAATTATTTGCTCCATATGCAGCTCGTGCATATAAAATTGCAATAAATGCAGCAAGTTTTTCTCGAGATAAACTCCAATCGGATCCTAGCACTCTGTTTGCTTCTTCTATTGTGCATGCTCTTAGATGGTTCATAATACGGTGGTCAGTTATCAATGAAAATGCAGTACTAATTTTACCTTTCATTATATGACGTTTAGCACATCCTGTTGGGCCTACTTCTTGCCTGAAAATGTTATGAAGTGGTGGTCTTCCAGGTGTGCCACCTATTTGTATTCCTTCCCAAACAGATCCATCAATTGCAACATGCTGTTCATTTATTTCTGCTTCACTTTCTTCAGAACTTGAGAGTAATCTTCTTCTTTTTCGTCCACAACCGATAGTCACAATATTTCCCTCTTCATTGTCAGTATCTGTAGATTCAGACTCATTTTCGTTTGTAACCAATATATCTTCGTTTTCAGAAAATTCATCTTCACCGATTTCCGAAAACTCTTCTCCAATATCATTTATATCTTCTAAGAATTTGGACTGTCTCGTTCGTTTCGACATTTTATGGGTAAACAGTTACCTGTATCACTAATAAAGCTATCAAAATAAAATAAAAACTATGTACTAAACTTTTATTTTTTTGCTACCTTTTTTACACAAAACTCTAGTTTCAATCTAAAATTTTTATATTTTCTTGAATTATTCTCAGCTATTTTGCTTGAACTACTTTACGTAACAGTCTTTGCATACATTTGCAGTTTACTGCATACAATAAGATAAGCAATATGTATTGATAAGCTTATAAAACAAAAAAAAATGTTCTCCGGGTCAAATGACCCGATGTGGTGGACAACGGTATACGACATTTATACTCAAAATAAACAAAACAAAAAATTATAAAAATAGTATAAGAACAGTAGACTTAATTAGTCAGAAAAATTCAGTAAGTTAAATTTGGAGAAGTAATAAGATAATACGTGCATTATCAATGCAAAAGTTCAAAATGGGTCATTTGACCCGTTATGGTATAATTAGTGTTAACCATATGTAATAGATTAATTTGATTCTTTTCACTTTTTAAGTAAAATTTAGCTAAAATGAAAGGCTAAAACTTTAGAAGTATCTGACAGGCAGGCTTATGAAATTACTTCCATGCTTAGAAATACATATGAGCAATTATTTTTGCTTATGACATGAAATATGTTCTATGTCTGATCCAGAATTACTGACATTCACTTTGTATCATTTTGAAATGAATCAATGTAGTCATATTCCTTGATATGGATGATGATAATAAGTTCCCACATGCAAGTAAGGCAGTATTGATATTACTTTGGTCTTTAGTTTGATTTTTAATGACATTTTTGAAATAGATTGACATATCTGTTAAAAATATTTTTTTTTCTATTCCCACATAAACTCAGACCCTATTTATTTTGTTCGAGCTAGCAATGGAGTTAAATATCTTTGCTATAAAAAGGGTGGAGTTCATGAAACAAATAATATTTTGAAATGTAATAGGAGTAAGATTTTAATTTTGAAATTATTTTAAACAAATTCTTAAATTCTTGTGTTAAGTATCTTTTTAATTAAATAATTGTTGACTTGATGATACTTCAAATTATTTAATGGTTTTAATTCGTTATTTACTAATTTCCTTATTTTTGAATGATTCCTAAGAGATATTTAAAGAAGAGTTTAAGTGAAATTGATTGCACAAAATATCATTATACATATATGTTTTAAGTAAAGTATAAATATATAGTATAAAGGGAGTAAAAAGTTTAATAAATTCAATCTTCTGATTCTTGAAGGTAGTCCAAACTCTTGTATTTATGGCAGAGGTAATTCTAAAAGTGCTGTATCTAAACATTTTATACATGAACATTACATTAGGAATATTTAACTGACATTTTAAATAACCTCGCAGTACAAGAATAGCTGGTATTTGAATTAAAAATAAAATTAATCACACATAAAAAAAGGCGAGGTGAAATTTTATTATTGGAAAATAAGTAACTATGCAGAAACACAAATAGGTCTTCCTCACATGAAATGATGATAGTATTTTAAAACACATAGATATGAAATTATATGTTAAAAAGAAATCAGAATTATCATTAAAAATTATTAATTGTAATCAAATTAAAAGGATATTTCAGTATATATATATTCTCTTTTTTTGCTCAGATGTTATAGGTAATATAAAAACAATGTTTTTAGTGGTTTTCTTTCCAGCAGACAATGAAATTATTTCTTTTACAGAAAGAAAAGTAATTTTAAATATGTATTCTCATTTACTTTAACACATTTTTTTAAAAAAAATTCTTACTTTTAATTGAAAATTAACATTTTCACATATAATCTTGTAATAAAAAATAATGTATTAGACTTCAGTAATAATTTAAAAACAGGATAATTTTCATACCTTAATACAAAATACAATTTAAAAATTTTACAAAAATAAAAAAGAAACAAGGTTTTACATTTTAATAAATGTTTTTACATAAGTAAATGCAAGACATACTTCGTTTCTCAGTTTGATGTAGGATTTATCTGTACATTTGATGATAATCTTTTGCTCGTATTCAATGGCATGCTTCTCAACTTAAAATTACTTAAGCTTAAAAAATATTTAAAACTTACTTAAAAAATATTTATTAATTAAAAATATTTAAAATAAATTATTGAATCTATTGATCAAGAATCTTTTTAATTAATTGGTTGGTTTGATGATACCTATATTTTGATATCAGTTAATTGCATGTTTCATTGTTTTTTTATTATATACCTGATTTTTGAATATTGATACTGATGTATTTTAAGAGATACATTTAAATATATATATTATACAGATATATTTAAAGCAGATTATAAATGGAGTTGTTAATGCAAAATATCATATATATATATATATATATATATATATATATATATATATATATATAAGTAAAATATAGGCATGTAATTATAACCACAGTAAATATTTAATCAATTTAATCCTAAAGGTATGGCTAGGATAGCCTGAAAGGATTTAGCAACAGAATTGCATTATATTGTTTATCATGCAAAGAAAAATTTCCTACATATGTAGTCTACAATGGATTAAGAATTTCACAAAATTGTTATTTCAGATTTTTAACGTAAGGAATATGTAGTAATGCAAATATAAATTATGTTAACATATAAAAAATAATTATGGCTAAGCATACCAAATATTAATATAAGTTGAAAATTTCAAGTTCATATAATAATTTATTCAGTAGACAAATTATAAGAAAGAGTTAGAGCAACTCTGTTTCTAAATACTAAAATTGAATCACTTTAAAAATCTAAAATAATTTTTACTTATTTACAATATTTGTGTCATACAAAGATGCTTATTTCAAAAAATTACTCCATTTGTGACTAATCTACTCACCCCAGAAATTTGATAATCTTATGAAAATAGATGTAATCTAAAAGTTCTACATTTTCCCATTGAATTTGTCATGATTTATTTCACTTAGATTCTATATTAGGGATATTTAACTGATCTTTTTTATAATTTCATTGCACCAGAATAGCTGTTAAATTAATTAAGTCAATCACACGAAAAAAATATATGAAGGCAAATTTTAATAGTAAAACATTATTCATTACACACACAAATATGTTTTCCTTACATATAATGAAAATTGTTTAACAATCATTAGTAATTTTTTCAAAAATAAAAAAATTAAAGTAAGATTCAACTTTAAAACTTTTTCAGATATAATGAAATATACAAAATATTTTATCATATATATTTTTTTCTTTCTGAACAACTGAAGATAATCTTTTGTCCAGCTTTTACATCATTTGTCAATGAAAAGCTTTTTTAAAAAATTATAGAAATAGTTATGTATTAGCTTTATTATCAACATATGTAAAAATATATGGATAAAATATTTCATGTAAACAAAGAATGACTTTTTAAATGTAACTTACATGCTTAATAGTCTGGAAAAAAAACTTTTCTAATATTGATATCGTGTACAGCTTGCAACTCTTAAATCTATATTAAACCTTATTTCACAAAATAATTACATTCGCAAATGATTGAAAGGTAATACTTTTTCATATACACACTATAATTACATTAATTAATAAATGAAAATATTTAAAATTGCTTATAATAAATTAATAAGGCTTGTGATGCTGAATTTTATGCATTAACAAAATATAAATACACAATAATAACGTATTTTAAATCAATCAAATGCATATTTAAATCTTACAATAATATTTAAAATGAATTGGAAATACTTTCAAAACAACCTTTCAGCTGTTAAAAAATATCGGGCACAATCTTGTTAACAATAAATAAATAAGACTTTTGATACTGGATTTTATGGATTAACAAAATATAAATACTAACACATTTTAAATTAATCAAATACATATTTAAATCATACAATCATATTTAAAATTAATTGAAAATAAGTTCAAAACAATCTTTTTACTGTTACAAAACACCGACACAAACAAACTGCTCTTTAGGGATAGGCTTAATGAGGTACTATTCTGAAGATCTTCCCTCGGAGCAGAATTTTTGGAGCAGCCCCTATCCGCTTCTGTATTCTTTCACGGCGGTTTTTATTTTGACCCTCTTCTTAACAGATGTGGGGTCAAGTTACAAGAGCCTGTTAAATATTTCCAGTTTACAAATAAGAAATTGCTCCATTTGCCTTATAGTAGTATACACAAAAAGAAGTAGTGTGCTGCCAATGCCTCAGAGCAAAGTTCTTACGAATTTAATCCAGAAAGACGTATATTTTACTGAGGAAGAAGAAAACTGAATAAATTTTATTTTTTATGTTAATATTTTTCTAATGTTGAAAATAAACATTAAAGAATATAGAAAAGTTTGATTTATAAATTTCTAACGCTGAGATATTAAAGATGAAGAAGAAAATTGTCACGAAATGATTAAAATTATAATATGTATATAAATCCCCATACCTTATATATTTCAAATTCAAGTATAATATGTAGTTCTTCAAAAAGATATGTTACCTTCTTTTTTAAAGAAGCGATTCTTATGAATCTTACAGAATGCTTATTAAAATTCTGATACTGACGAAAATCAAAATAGTATATTTTTTAAAAGAAAGAACACAAAGGAGCTCCCATTTTTTTTCCAGCAACGAAAATTCGCGTTGTTATAAAAATATGACAGTTCTTAAATTTCATGCGATAACTATGATTTGAATAACGAATTCTTGAAAGGTTTACATAACTTGTATCGATATAACGGTATCTATATTTATTAGAGCAACACGTTAGAAAGTAAGAATGAAAATATTTCTATGTTTAAATGTAATTCATTGAACTTAATTGCTTAGCAAGTACCTTCATGGAGCGACATATGTTTTTTACAAAAAAAAATTTCATAACTGAGATAAAAAGAATGAAAGAGTCTAATTCACTTTCAAAAGAGCAAGCACAACAAAAGGTTAAATTATACAAGTGTTAAAATCCGATAATGTGTTTTTATACCTGTTAGTAATTGTGATTAATCTCATTTTTCAATAATTATTTAAGTCTTAATTCTTTTGTTAAAAATAATGTTACTTATTTTTTAAAAAAATTCTTTTAATTTATAGAGAAAATGCAAAAGTGGCGGATTCTTTTTAAGCTGTTCAGAAATAAAATCTATTGTCAAAATATCTTCAAAAAGTTGGCAAAAAAATGCCAATATAGTGATTGAATAAAAAATATAATCTTAATACAAATGCAGTAATTCGACACTGTATTTATGTTACAGATCTAAAGAACTGGGTTGAAATAAATCATTTCTTCTTTATTTATCATTTGGAAAAGAAAGAGAGTCTTATCAAACCCCAGAAGTTACTTAAATATTCGATTCATAAGGCTTCGATTCATTAGAATACTACAATAACTTCGGAGCAAATTATTCTACAATAGATATTTTTATATCAATTAAAAATTCAAACTTCTTCCTTTTCAAAGATGCAGTTTTCTTTCCTTTGTAATTTTTCTCTGATTTTCGCCAATTTTTTTTCCCCAAATTTTAGAAACAATTTAGTAAATGCGGATGATTGTGTAGTAAAGAATTTTATCAGCATTTTTTAAAAATGATTCTGGCTCAATTCTGATTTTAATTAAAAAGTCGAGGCGCTAAACGTATGTAAAGTTATATATATATATATATATATATATATATATATATATATATATATATTGTTACAAGCGAGCGAACGCACACCGAAGTAGGAAACGTTGGCGACGCATCATTAGGTGCATCACTTCGCGCCAGCCGAGTTGACTTGGCGAGGGGAATATTATGGTATCCCCGAGACAGTTCTGGCTGCGCCGCGTTGACGCTCGCCCGGCTATATAAGGAATGGCTTGCCGTAAGATGGGGAGTAAGTGAGTTAATTAGTTGAGAGTTCCTCCCTCGGAAGAGAAGCGTCTCGCTGGACTACGGATTCTCGCTTGTTAGTAGTGAGCTGTGTTTGCGTTTGCTGCTAACGTTGTAATATTGAGCTGTTAACGTTGTATTACAAGCGGGCGAATGCGCGCTGTAGTAGAAAACGTTGGCGATGGTTCACTAGGTGCTTCACGCCAGCCGAGTTGACTTGGCGAGGGGAATATTCTAGTAGCCCCCAATGAGTTCTGGTTGCGCCGTGTTCCTTCTCGCGGCTCTTTCGCCCGGGTATATAAGGGACGGGCTACCGCATTCGGCAGTTCCTCTCTCTGAAGAGAAGCGTTTCGCTGGACTAGCGGATTCTCGCTTTTATTAGTGAGCTGTGTTTGCGTTTGCTGTTAACATTATCTTATTGAGCTCGTTGTAAATTACTGTTTACTGTGCTATACGATAGCTGTTTTGCATTCTGCTTTTATTGTGCGTAAGGCTTGCATTTACGCTGTAAGTGACTGTTGACTGCTGGATTATTTTTATATGAAGTTCTACTTTATCAAGTCTTCCTGTAAATAGCTGTAAATAAATTTGATTGTGCTGTCCTCAAGAAAAGTCCATTCAATCCGAACCCGCTACGCTAAAAACGTAACAACTGGTGTCAGGAGTGGGGTTAAATGGTGAAAACTAGAACGATGGAACAAGCAGATAAAGCAAAATTTGAACAGCTTTTTGCTTTCATTAAAGAAATGAAAGATGGACAAGAGAAGATGGAGCAGAAGATAGAACAAGGCCAAAAAAATATGGAAAAGAAGATAGTACAAGGCCAAGAGAATATGGAAAAGAAGATAGAGCAAACCCAATTTAATATTGTTGCAGCAATCAACACCAAAGTGGATTCGTTGGCGGAAAAGGTTCAAAAAAACGATACAAAAATTCGTAATATTCAGCAGAGTTTTGAAGAGAAATTTGAAAAAGTGGACGAAAGATTCAACGCATTTGAGGAAAAATTGAAGGTGTACAAGTAAAATCTGAAAACCAATCCCCGAATGTTCAAGAACCTGAAATAGCTCCACCTGTGCCTGTTATTCATAAATCAAGCATTAAAGTGTCCACTAACGAAGGAAAAGCATCTTGACAAGTCTACAAGATTCAATTCTCTATCGTCGCAGAAGCCAATGGTTGGGATAAAGTCACGAAGGCTCGTCAAATGGCTGCATCACTACGGGCTGAGGTTGCTGATATTTTGAAAACTATTCCCGAAAATCAACATCTAGAATTTGAAGATCTTTCAAACGCTTTGGAGTTGCGCTTCAGAGAAATTTGCCTCAAGGACTATAGCCGTCTTCAATTAAAGACTCGGCAACAACGATCGAACGAAAGTCTGCAAGAGCTTGCAGCAGATGTAGAGAGAGACCCTCCTATCTTGCCTTCTCCGACTGTTTTGCGAAGTATGGGAAACTATAGCCCTGCAGTATTTCATTGATGGTGGGAGGGATCCAGAGATACAAATGCCCCTGCGAATGGCTGAATTGAAGGATTTGAAAGCAGTTTTGGTTTATTCAATGAAAGTTGAAGCCGCTCAACAAGCTGCAAGGAGGGATCGCCATTCAGTTAGAGTTGCTACGGTTCAAGATGCATCGGATACTACGCTGCAAAATCTATTCGAAATGATGAAAACGATTTGCCAGTTTATCCGGAAAAGAGCTGAAAGGCCCAACAAACATTGCCAGAGCTGTGAAATGATGCAAATGTGGCGACGAGGACTATGTTCCAAGGAATTGTCCAGTCCGCTTAGATAAATGGGCTAAAGACTCTTCTAGAAGCAATCAGGAAAACCGTTTTAGAGTTTTACAGATATCTTCTATAGGCGGAGGTAAAAATGGTGTATTTGTTGAAGCCTTCGTCAACGTCAATGATCATTGTCACAGAGCAAACGTGACCATCATGCGTTTAGATGTTGCAGAACAACTTGAAAGGAAAATTCGACACCGTCCTGCGTCACCCTCGAAACGGTCACTGGTGACAGAATCCCAATTATCGGCAAAACGAATATCGAAATTAGATTTGGGAATGCTACTTATGACCATGTCATCTACGTAGCGGAAATTACAGATGATTTTATATTTGGTATGGACTTTCTGAAGAAGTATGATTTTGTAATCGACTTCAAAAATAACTCCCTGCACTCCATACCAGATGTCGTGGCCCTTTTCTATTTGGGGTCTGGAAAAGGAAATACAGATGCCTTATCAAGAAAGCCCTGCTCCGAGGGTTGTCGCTACTGCTCCTCTATGGAAAAGAAATCTGGGATTGAAAGACCAACTATGTGCCAAATCGCAGAAGCCGTTCCACTTCAATCTGATCCCTGGAGTGATGAAGAGTTTCGAAAGGAACAAAGAAATGATCCTGATATTAAACCAATTATAGAATTTATGCAGTCAAATAATTCAAGACCTAAATGGCAGGACATTTCAACCCTCAGTACTGGAAATAAGTGTTATTGGGCTCTCTGGAATTTCCTCGGAATTAGAAATGGCATCTTGTATAGAAAATGGGATTCCGATGATGGGAAGCCATGCAGGTGGCAACTTGTACTTCCCCGATCAAGGGCAAATCAAGTACTGAAGCAGTTACACAGCAGTCCTGCAGGTGGTCACTTCGGAGTCATGAAGAAAACTTGTAAAGTCCATGCGCGTTAATATTGGAACAACATGAAAGATGATGTTCGAGAATGGTGCAGAACATGTGATGACTGTAATGCCCTTAAAGGACCAAAAGCACGCAGTCGTTGTAAGTTACAGCAGTATAATGTAGGTGCACCATTTGAAAGAGTCGCCTCTGACACCTTGGGACTTCTCCCTCGGAGAGATAATGGAGACAGAAAAGAACTCCGACTGCCCTCTGATCCTCAGTTCGGGTGTCCACCGGATACGCCTTCTTCGCCTGTGGATTACGTTCAAGACCTCCAGGCCCGTTTAGAAGACGTACGCAGGTTTGCCCGAGATCGGATCAACATAGGGACGGAGAAGATGTAGATGAGGTACGACACTAAAGCCACCGGACATGAATTCAAGGCAGGTGAAAAGGTATGGTTCTGGAACCCGATTCGATGGAAGGGACTCTCTCCGAAGCTGCAGTCTTCCTGGGACGGCCCTTATACAGTCCTGAAAAGACTGAATGACGTCGTGATTCGAATAAGGAAGTCAACGAACTCAAGACCAAGAGTAATACATTATGGCCGGCTAGCCCCTTATTTCGGTAACTTGTCACATATTTAGTTGAAACCATGGTTTCCTCATTTATGTAAATATGACCTGTATATTTGTAAATAGTGTTCTTTATGTTAATTGTTTTTCAATGTTTATGTCTGATACTTAGTGTCTATGTATTGTAACTTTTGAGTGTCTTCTGCTCGGAGTCTGTACTGCCCGGGACGTGCAGTCCTTGAGGAGGAGGCAATATTACAAGCGGGCGAATGCTCGCTGAAATAGAAAACGTTGGCGATGGTTCACTAGGTGCTTCGCGCCAGCCGAGTTGACTTGGCGAGGGGAATATTCTAGTAGCCCCCAATGAGTTCTGGTTGCGCCGTGTTCCTTCTCGCGGCTCTTTCGCCCGGGTATATAAGGGACGGGCTACCGCATTCGGCAGTTCCTCTCTCTGAAGAGAAGCGTTTCGCTGGACTAGCGGATTCTCGCTTTTATTAGTGAGCTGTGTTTGCGTTTGCTGTTAACATTATCTTATTGAGCTCGCTGTGATTTACTGTTTGTTGTGCTATACGATAGCTGTTTTGCAGACTATGTTTGTTGTGCGTAAGGCTTGCATTTACGCTGTAAGTGACTGATTACTGCTGGATTGTGTTTTCTGTATTTTACTTTATGAAGTCATCCTGTAAATAAATTTGTTTGTGCTGTCCTCAAATAAAGTCCATTCAATCCAAACCTACTACGCTAAAAACGTAACAATAGTATGCCATAGCGCCATGCTCGATCGTATGCCTTTTTGATGACGAAGAAAACAGACACAAGATGATTCCTCCGAAGAAAAGCATTACGAGAATGGGTTTCTATGAAGATCATATCAAATGTCGATAGTCCTCTACGGAAACGGCTCTGCAGTAGGGGAATGGGCCTTTGTTTCTCTAGTTCATATGTGAGTCGGTCGTTGACCATACACTCAAAGGTTTTGCACAAGCAGCTAGTCAAGGCTGTTGCCTGCAATTCAGGATTTGATGGATCTTTATTTGGTTTTAGGATAGGAATCCCAATCGCTTCAAACCACTGAGAAGGATACTTCTCAGTTCAAATTCTGTTAAATAATTTCAATAGATTGGAAAGGGAAGTGGCGTTGAAATGGCGAAGCCTGTTTTATGTGATTCCATCTGGCATGGGATTGGTATCAAGTGTTCGAGACAAAGCTGATTTTAACTCAAATATACTAAACTTGCAATAGTAAGAAAAGTTTCTATGGGTATTAAATTACAAATGCATTTGTTCCACGAGACGTTTAATCGCCATAAAAGTAGGGTTATAAGAATTTGAAGCGGACACTTCTAACGTTTGTCCAAGAATATTGGCTATGTCTAATAGAGAAGTATGCTTGGTGCTTCTTGTATTTATGATAGATAATTGAAACCCTCGATAAATTCCATTAGCAGCCTTGACTTTGTCTTACAATTGCTTATTAAGGAAGTAATATAAGAAACAAAATTAATCCACAACTTCTTCTGGCTACAACGGTGAATGCGACGAACAATGGTCTTGGTACGCTTAAACGTGATAAGATTTTCGGTCGTTGGACATCTAAAAATGTTCCACATTCCCCCCCCCCCTTCGACTGTTGCGACACGACTCATGCCACCACGGCCTACGAAACTTTCTTAAACGTGAAGAACTCTTTGGAATGGTATCATTAGCTGTCTTTATAATTGTATCAACTTTGTACTGCTTTCGTTATATTTGTAGTGTTGACCATGGTCTCAGTGATATCGGCGAATTGCGAGAATAAATTCCAATCTGCTCGCTGGAACAAAAAAAGTGGAGGACAAGAAGTCACACCACTATTGTTAGTATGGGAGACTATTGAATAAAAGTGATCGCTGTTGTACAAATCTTCTCCAACTATCAAATTCAACAAAGGTAGCATTTCAGGAGAACAAAGGACCAGATTTACACTATGGAAGATACGTGTGGGTTCATGAAAATGCGTTTTTTCATCATTAGCTGACAGACGCAGTTATCAGAAATAAACTGCTCTATCTGTCAACCAAGAGAATTTCTATTGCCCAAACCCTACAAATTACTATGTCCGTTGAAATCGCCGATTATTAGAAAGGGCGAAGGAAGCTGTTCTACCAAACTGTCAAAATCCAATTGGCAAACACCAGCATGGTGTGACAGATGTAACAGACTGTGACCAAAGTTTGAGTGTGAACTTGAACAGCCACAGTCTGAAGAGGCATGCGTAAAGATAGAAGTGTGCTTGGATATTAATTAGATGTTAAAGACAAACTCGGAATTATTTGTTCCAGGGTTCCTGTCTTTACGAACGGAATTATAGCCACGCAGTTTAATATAATTATCAGGCTACGAAAGTTTTCTGAAGACAGAGACAAACAGGATGACATTTGTTGATAATGGATTTAATGTTTGGACCAAAGGTCACAATTCCAAAAGAGAAAAGTGTCCCATAAGATAATTGTGTTGCTGAAGAGTTAATAGGAACATGTGGCGGAGTTGGAGAAATTTCTCAACTCGTATATAAATCTTCATCCTCATCGGAGGAAAAGGTGGTCGGGACTTTTGGGCATGCTACCAAATATGGACAAGTCCTTGTGGATTATATCCTTCGTCGCACGTCCCAAAACCACAAAATGTTTATTTGCTGATTTTTTTTAAAAAAATTTTTTTAAGGTAGTTCCTGTTGCGAAATATCACGTTTCAATAGCTTCAATGTCAGCGAGTTTTGTAATTTTTTCTTCGCTTTCTTTTTTGGTTTCATAAGTCTGTCAATGGTAATATTGTTGGAATGGTCAGAATCAGAATTCACAATATTTTCAGGTAGCTTTGAATTGGCATGAAATTTAACACAGTTATTACAGGTACAGTTGGCACAAAAGGTGTTCTGAACAACAGAAGCGTAGCTTTTACCAGGAATAGGAGTTTGTGTTTGTACTCTACGCCTGGCTTCCGGATAGGAGAGATCTTATTTAATTTTGATAGTGACTATTTGTTTTTCAAGCTGCCAGCTTGTGCATGATCGAGAACAGGAAGGGTGATCACCTTTGCAGTTCACACACTTTTCCAGTGCGGAACATTCCCGACTATCATGCCCTCTTTCTGCAGAGCGGGCACATGTTAAGAGTTCTGCGGCAGTTAACTTTAGAATGGCCAAGGCTCTGGCACTTCTTCTGTACAGCCAACCATCCCACCACTATTGAAGGTAGCAGTATCGACAGGATTTCCAAAGCGATGGCACCGAAAGCACCCGAGTGGTTTCGGAATGTACTGCCTCACTGGGCGTCGTATATAACCTGTGTAAGAAAATTCTGGTTGTTTGGGTGTCTGAAACGATGATGTGATGTTTTGTTTCAAGGAGTTGCCCATTAGGGGCGGTCATCCATAACTACTTGAGGTTTCATTTCGGATTTTATTAAATCTACCGGGACATTTAAGAGTTCCCCGCAGGTAATGACATCTTTCGAGGTGTTAAATGACTGGTGAGGGCTTACAGTAATTAATATATTTCCTAAAGCTTTTAATTTTTGAATCTTCTGGGTTTGCTTTCAAGAATTAACCTCAACAAGCAAATCACCAGAGCGCATTTTAAGAATGGATATAATATCACCCACTGTTGCCGATACTGTCTTCTGCACAAGGAAGGGAGAGACAGTTTGAAATGTTCGGTTATTGTCAGAAACCCGCCTTACAATGTAGAACGGATAAAAATTATTATTTAAGTTATATAGGAACGTTGCGATGCCCACTGAAGGGACCCTTTGAGGAAGAGTCCATGCGATATGAAAAAGGGTTCGGGCCCGACGGCCACCAGGAAACCCAACAACGGAAGGCAGCCACCAGCTCTGGATATTTCCAACCTCGGTACTAACCCTAGTGCTAATCAGTACTTATACGCTGAGAGTTACCTCTGTGGATAGTGACCACCCTTAACGCCAAGCCGAAGGAGTAACCCTGTCACTTGATCCCTAGCAGACCAACTACTCAGGTGGTCAGGTAACAGCCGATTGATACACAGGGGACCCCAGTGCACCATTCGTTTCTCAATTAGGTTGCCATGCATGGCCAACACGTGGGGACATCGGCTTTCCATGAATAAAAAAAAAAGAAGCAAACAGAGTGGCGACAACTTTTCATGGAGAGCTTCCTCGCTTGCCATCGACGGTGGAAAGAACTAAGTAAAACGCAGATGGAGTAGAGCAGAATAAGAATTAGGGGAGTTAAGATCCCTGGAACCTCGGGATTGGGACACACGTACTCACCCATAGTAGGTGAGCCCCAGAGGAATAGTACTAAATTTGAGAAAAAAAATTATTTCAACATTTGATAATATGTATAATAATAGTAATTAATGACCAAAAAGTAAATAATTAAATTTAAAAATCTATTTTTAGACAGTAATCAATGTGTTACAAATTTTTTAATAACTTATTCTTATGATTTAACAAACATTGATGGAGGCTGGTTGAGAAATAGTCCCATCAAAAATTCTTTTTCTAGTAAAACTCTATTTAGATTTTTATCTTACTTATGCCTTTTTTCATTGATAGAATATTCAAAAATCACACAACACCTTTATAGAGAATTTAAGATTTAAACTTTTCTGTTGATTATGCTAATGGATATTTTATACTTTTAAACCTTAGGATAAATACATCCATTGGTGAAGGCTCATAAAAGCTAGTTTTCAAATAAATAAATAAAATAAAACAAAACAAAAGAGACATTTTTTAATGAATAAATTCATCAAATCAATAGAAATTATTCTTCCAATTATTTTTTTATTGAAAATTATCACAACAATATCACATTTCAAATAAATGGCTGCACTAAAAATGTGCAATTTACTTCATAATTTATTAATTACAAAAAAGTAAAATACTGAAAATATTTTAAGAACTGGAAAATGCACTAAAAGAAAGGCAGTTTTCATATTCATCTTAAAATTCTTACAGTATAAAACAATTATATTTATTAAAATTAGAAAAGCTACAATTTGATGTAATGGGATTCGAGGTAATTACGGCATTTGCATAACAGAACTACGCATATATGAAACAGTTTCATGGCACCACTTAAAGAAATGGCAGGAAACAATACAAACATTTAATTCTCAATGTTTTAAAAATTATGTAGAAAAATTTCATTTCTGTAAAACTAAGAGGACCTGCTAAGTACTTTTAAAGGCACAGTACAGAATTAAGTTCTGGTTCGGGAAATGCTCCCCATTCAATGCATTTCCCTTACAAATTAATGTAAATTAATTTTTTAAAAATTGAAGTCTCAAAAGGCACTTTTTCAAGCGAAGCGGATAGACGAAACGATGACGTCGTTCTCGATGTAGAGGGTGTCGAACCTATCCAAAGGTTTGAGGCGGTGTCGGAATTCGACGAAGTGTTGGCCATTGATAGCCACCATGAACTTTTCGAACTCGATTCGGATTATGAGGTCGAAGTTAACAGCGGGTTGGAAGGGGAAGTGCGAAACGAGGTTCTCTTCGGAAGCCCAAGTGTTGTTGACCCGGCTGTTGCGCACCACAGAACGGCTGAAGAAGCGGACGTCAAAGTGGAAAGCGATGTCCGGAGGAGGGTAGGGAGCGGTACCGTTCTGAAAGTTGATGGTGAACCTAGAGAACAAAATATTTTCACTTGTTTGTGATAAGCACGGATTGATTCCGAATGATACTCAGCGTAAAACATGATGCAAGTTAATAAAGATCAATTCATAACTTCTATGCTTTAAGGAGATATTTATTCTTAAAAAATAATTTTGAAAGCTAACGAATACATTACAAAAATACATAATTTATAAATCTGTGGAACTATAAAAAATTAATCCAGCACCTCAAATACGTCCAAATCACAACCTCCCTCCTAGAGAAAAGTCCTTAACATACTAAGAGTAAATATAAGAGTAATACATTATCTAATCTTTAAATATTTTGATTTACAGTGTCAAAATATAATAAAGAATATTATAAGCATGCCTCATTGCATTATATCGAATATTACTCCATAAGAACTAAGGCTCTGCTTTCAAACTAAAATGCATGCCATGTAAAATTCATAAAAACCCATGCTTTCATGCAATTTTTTAAACATACTGTTACGAAAAATCTTACCAGTGTGAGTACATAGTGAAAAACCAGTCAAGCCTCATAGCAATGCTTTATTACACAAAAAAGATAGCAAAAGACAGACGAAGAATACAAAAAATGAGCATTTGAAGAAATTAACAACATACAAGCAGCAATCACTATTAAACTTCGGAAAGGCATAAAATGCTCAGAAAGAAATTGCTGATGATCAACACTATTGAAAGACTCCATTCTTATTCATGAGTGCGTCTCTGTTTAATAAGCTCCTATGACAAGACATCAGAAGATCTAGAAGCATCCCACATCTCGGCTTTCAGAAGAAATATTGAAAATTTTTACTTATTCAAGAATTTTCATTTTTGTTACCAAGGCCTGAAGATTTTTTTATTTGATCTTTTCCGAACATTCATTCCAGGCATCTGTAGAAGGTTTTTCTTCATTAGAATACCAAATACGCAGAAATTACAGATTCTTAACAAGCATGCACAAATACTATCCCACCGAATTGAGAATGGAAAACACAGACTACATATCCAATTTGCCTCCCTGCTTCTAGAGTAGGTTTATTTATAAACCCCAAATATTTTCAATATTATAACTGTCTTACTGTATTTTGAAAAGAAAGAAACAGAAAAAAGCAATTCTATAGCTTCAATTTGTTGGGCTGGCATTCCAAACCATACACTTTTGGATATTGAAAAAGATAAAGGGAGAAAGGTGAAGAAAAAATTTTAAGAGCTGAAATAGCCTCAAATGAAAAGTGTAAATAAAAACCTCTTTAGATAAAAACTAACATTTCTTCCAGAAAAATTCAAGTTTATCAAAGAAAGACTTTGAAAAAAGCCTAGATATTTTTGCAAATTCAATGACTGAAAAATGCTATTTTAATTATTCAACAATTTTAGATGATATTCTGATGACTGATTTTCTAAAAAATGGTAAAAACTAAAGTTTGAAAAAAAGATCGTAACCTAGTGTTCGAAAAGCATTAAACAGTAGGTAATTTGAAGATAAATCTAAACTTCATAGAAAAAAAAAAAAGATTTTTATAAGACATCTGAAAACGTTGAGAAATACCTTTGAAATATGATTTTTTCACCTCTATCCTATGATTTGGATTGCTTATAGATATTTTTTCGAAAAATTACAAAAAAGATTACTTTTGTCCTAATTAAGTTATCTTGATATTCAATGATTTAATGTATAAGTTTTTTTTTATATTTATAATTTTCCTATTTAAATTTTTCTTTCCTGATTCAGTTTTTTTCTTTACTTATCTCATTCAGGAGCAAATAAAGTAGCCTATTTTGGCCATCTCAATCAAAAAAGGCTATCACATTTCTGCTATGCATCTTCTCCAAATAAAACTTAACTCTATCTTAAAAAAAAAAAAAAAAAAAAAAAAAACGTGTGTGGCAGTCATTAAAATGACAGTTTAAACTTTGTATAGAATAATCTTATTGGTTTTAACTTCCCATTCTTATGTTTTTCTTGAAATTACTTTTAAATAGCCTTTTTTTGCAAATGTATGTACTTTGAACAAAGAAGTTAAAATATTTAAAATTGGCTTTATTTTATTAACCACAAAATAGTGGCCCCCCAATGTGGAAATTTTAAATTTAAGATCTTAAGATAAAAGTAGATATGAATCATTTATCCATTATTTGAAAGGTGTCCTATCTTCTGAAACCTAGTCTTTAATTTATTAAGGTCTTTAGATTTCCTTCATCCCTACTCTAACAATTAATAGACAGAGGAAATCTGTTTTAACCATTACCACATCTCTCAAACACAGATTTTTAAGATTGGTAAAGTTTCTGGACTTATTAGAAATTCAACTTAATATAAAAACATACAACAATCACTCAACCTTTTGCACTGAATACTAAAAATGAATGGCAGATGTTTATAACAAATTTTTTTACAAACTTCTAAACTTAAACATTTTAATATAAATACAGTTCATTGTATAAATATACAGGCAGATTTTTAAATTTTCAGCTTGGTAGAACATTTTTAAAGTAAACATACCTATGAGCACTAGCAGAGGGTCGCCCACTGATATAAATCATCATACCTGATTTTAATCCACCATAAATAGGATATGCATATGGTATAGGCTGAAATTTTAATATCAATCACCTTAGTATTTTAAACATTAGATTTGACAATGTAAATTGAATAATGCTAAATACATTTCATTTACTTTCATGCTATAAAATTAAACTGTAATCTCACAAATTCACATGTTTTTAGAATAAGATTGTAATAATTTTATTTTCAAAATATTTGAATTTTATAGCATTGCAAGAGTAAAACTTAAATATGCAGTTTAAATATTATTGAAGCCCAAGTTATTTGGAGATAATATGATCACAAATTAACGAAAGGCATTTATATAAATCTTACTTTAAATCTCAGGAACTAGTTTTATTTTTTTGACTTTAACTTTAGTAAAAACAAAGTGCCTTTTCCAACTAGCAGTTTTACTAGAAATATTGGTTACATTTAATTTTAATCAAATCTCTTGTATATGACTTTTATTCTAATACTCTTTTCTATATTAGCATTTTTAAGCATCAAATTGTGTAGATGTTAGATGCTTTAGTTAATTGTCTTCACATTTATATATTATTTATTTCACTTACAAGTATTTTTTTTAACAATTTTTACACAAATAATACATTGTTTTTATTTTCATACAAAAAGTGACAAAAGTATCTCAACATCCTAGAGAAAAAAAATTAAAAATATATGTAGAGATAATTTTTTTTATTCAAATTTTCCTTTTATGGAAGTATAGAGTAGAAAAATATTATAATTATCAAGATCTTTTATGTTTTAGAACTCCTTGAGCTAAAAAACGTTTTTGAAACAAGGTCAATGTAGAGCAGCTCAAAAAGCAAAAGGTCAGAATGAAAGCTGGTATGCAATTTTTAACTAACATAACAGATTTGCATCAAATTTTGGACAAATTCTTCAATGGGTACACTTGCTTGAATACAAGAATGATAAAATATTATTCAAAAATTCAAAGAGCTAAATGATTAAAACTAGATGCAGTAAAAGGAAATTACTTTTTTAAATCTATACTTCAATTTTTGTTTGCATACAATGAAATTATATAAGCAAACATGAAAATATATGAGAAAAATGCTGTCACTTTTTAAGGTTGATATCAGTTTAGAATTAAAATACTAAGATCAAGTCTTACTGGATTATAGACAGGTGCTAAGTTCGATCCCCCTGGAATGTAACCTGGAAGCTGTTCAGGTGGTGGGATGACACATGTTGTGGTAGGAGGGAAAGATGGATAAGCAGGAATAGTACAAGTGCCTGGATTGGAAGGAACTGACGGGAAGGATGGAATAGAAGGAATTGGGCATATTCCAGGTCCGACTCCCTGAAAGAGAAGTTATACAATATAGTTGTTTATTCTTTTGTTATCAATTTTCTTCAATAAAAAACACATTATAAAGCATTTTATAAAGGCCAGATTATTTCTAAATATTTAAATTTATTGCTTACACTTATGTAAAAAATCAACCTCAGAATGATCAAAATGGAATAAAGAATTGTCATATTTTTAATAAACATATTGATCATTAAACACAGTAATTTTTGCATTTTTAAGGACAAAAGGTACTGCTTTTGATGCGAGACAAAACCAACTTCTTCCAACGTTAAGCTTCAATTTGAGCAATTGTTCAAAAATTAGTTGCAAGCAAAGGTGTTTTACTTAATAAGAACTAATTGGATGGATCATAATGATAAAAAGAAACAGAACAGAACAGAGAAAAATCGGCTGTGATTGAAAAAAATTATCAAATAAAAGAAAAGACATGCTTCTTACAAAATATTTTGCCTGAATTAAGTTAAGTACATAAATAAAATGTAAGTAACTAACAGAAAACATTTAAAATAATTCAATAAATTTTTGTTTCTCATTTGATTATTTATTCTTTATAAAATGTAATTTATATTTTAAAATGCAGCAAAAAGTAGCTTAAAGCGCCCTTACCCGAAATGCTTTAGGAATAATTAAAAAAAAAAGTGCAAGATAAAGTAAATGAATGATAATGTTTAGTTTTAACTCCTTTTTAATCTTTTCCTTTGGCATTTCTTTTATACACATCTTTAGTTACCATAAAATTAAATTGGAAAAGTGAAATTGGCATGGAAATTTATATTGCTAGGACACTAAACAAATATGAAAACCTGCTCTTTATGAACATTTTAACTGATTTAAATTTGTTTGATCAAACTAATTTTTTTTCGTTATAAAATTTCTTTTTTAAAATAAAACGTAGGTAAGGGTTTGGATTCTTTAATGAATTATATTTGAGGTAAAGAAATTTATCCTTAAACTGAAGAGGTGACAGAAAAGAATTATTTTTAATTAAATAAATTCGGAAATATTGAATACATAATAAGCTGAATACATAAATAACTATCCTTTAAAGAGAACTAAATTTGCATTGATCTTTCAGTTTGGTCTCTTAATAACTTCCAGCCCAGGCAGATGATTTACTAATTATGTAATAATTTCAGCATAGAATATAAAATTTGTTGACACAAATGTCTTCCGTAAATATAAATGTTATAAAACAGTTTTCATTTGATTCTTTTATTCAACCATGATCATATATAGATCCTTTCTTTATAATTTTATTCATTATTTATTTTTTAAATTTCACTCATAAAGCCAAAGTATCATAAATGAAAAAAATTTCCATTCCACAACTTAATATGACTACTCACTGAATTTTTATCACAAAATAACAAATTAGTAACCTACAGGCATAAATCCAGGGCCGACTTTGGCAGCTGGACAGACAGCAATAGGAGGGGGATTGTAAGGTGAAGGTTGATACTGGAGAAGGAAAATATTCCAAAGTTAATTGGTTCCAGTTATTGAAGTAGCCAATATTTTTTAAAAAATGGCATTTTACATAAATTGAAAAATGCAATGCATGCAAGATATTAAAATTTGTATATCTGAAATAAAAATTTTGTACAATAACAAGAATTGAAAGAAATATTTAATTCTTTGTAAGCAGACCATATATACAAAATCCCTCAATTTACGAATGACTTTCTTCCCACTGACAAGTTGTAAATCAAACTTGTCACAAATAAGAATTGTATTTTTCATCACTATTTCCATTCAAAAGATTTTGAAAAATGTAGAGAGACTGGTTATCAGGCACCAGGGACAAGTTGGCAATTGAATAACAGTACAGTTAAAAGCCAGATTAGTAGAAGTAGGAAAAGAATGATTTCATATACTCAGAGGTCAGTGCATATAGATCTACAGACTCCAAGAAATCCTTTTTTTTTTTTTTTTTTTGCTTTGAAAAGCAAGCATTTACCACTAAGTTGATTGTCTTCCAGATTAGCATAATATTTTGTATTGTATAAACAATCTGAATATACACTGAAGTGACAAAAGTCATGGGATAGCAATATGCAAATATAAAGATGGCAGTAGTATCGCAGCGAAAAAGTATAAATGCGCAGTTCGTTTTCCAGAGCTTTCATTTGTGTTCGAGTTATTCATGTGAACAGGTTTTCCGTGATTTATGGCGGCACGATGAGAATTAATAGACTTTGAATGAGGAATGTTAATTGGAGCTAGACGCATGGGTCATTCCATTGTGGATATCGTTAATGAATTTAACATTCCGAGATCCACAGTATCAAGAGTGTGCCGAGAGTAGGAAATTTCAGGCATCCCATCCCATCATGGACAGCGCAGTGGGCAACCACCTGCACTTAACGACCGAGACC
>JAOUZG010014698.1:707875-719390 GCA_026289955.1 Argiope argentata | reverse complement strand
TCATGGACAGCGCAGTGGGCAACCACCTGCACTTAACGACCGAGACCACCGACGTCTGTGTAGAATGGTCAATGTTAATAGACACGCAACACTTCGTCAAATAACTGCAGGAATCAATATGGGCCGTACGAGGGACGTGCCCGATAGGACTGTGCGGCAAAATTTGTCTTCCTTGGGCTATAACAGCAGAAGACCAGATCGACTGCCTTTACTGACAGCAGGACATTGCCTGCAGCGACTCTCCTGGGCTCGTGAGCATATCGACAAGTCCTTAGACCAGTGGAAAACCGTGGCGTGGTCAGATGAGTCACGATTTCAGTTGTTACGAGCTGATGGTAGAGTTCGAGTGTGGCGCAGACCCCACAAAGCCATGGACCCAAACTGTCAGCAAGGCACTGTTCAAGCTGGTGGTGGCTGCATAATGGTGTGGGCTGTTTTTACATAGCATGGACTCGGTCCTCTGGTGCAACTGAACCAATCATTGACTGGAAATTGTTATGTTCAGCTGCTTGCAGATCACTTGCAGCCATTCATGGACTTCACGTACCCACACAACGGTGGGATTTTTATGGATGACAATGCGCCATGTCACCGGGACAGAACTGTTCGCGATTGGTTTATAGAACATTCCGGACAATTCCAGCGCATGACCTGGCCACCTAGATCGCCCGATATGAATCCCATCGAGCATTTATGGGACATCATCGAAAGGTTCGTTCTTGCCCAAACTCCTGCACCATCCACACTTTCACAATTATGGACGTCTATACAGATAGCATGGCTCATTATTCCTGCAGAGGACTTTCAACGACTTGTGGACTCCATGACAGGTCGATTTGTTGCACTTCGCTGGGCAAAAGGAGGACCGACATGATATTAACAGTCATCCCATGACTTTTGTCACTCCAGTGTATATATATAACTAGAATCAATACGAACCAGATTTCTAAAATATTTAATAAATAAGACCGAGACACAAGAGTAAGAAAGCCTTTTTCGAGTACTCATTTTCTCAATAAAAATTAAGAATCTCAATTGCTCTTTCTTACAAAAATTCAACCTTTCAAAGTTTTAATTATAACTATGATGAAAGATTCTACTAAAAAATACATGACATTTTGAAATTTTTAATGTTTAAACAATGAAATGCTTGTTAACTAATATATTTGTGATAAGAATAAATATGTTTACTTGAAACTACACATATATAAAGTAGCAGGTAAGGGAACAGTTAATTATTTAACTAAAATATCATTGAACATTGAACTATAATTTCATATGCTCTAAGGTGAATTTACAAATGAAGGAAGTCAATTAGTAATACTGAGCTACTACACATCTTGATATTAAAGTACTACTTATTTTATTATACAAGATGAATAACATTCAGATTGTATTGTGAAAAAGTCAAACTAAAATCTTGCAGCAAAAATTTAATCCTTTTTAATATTTATTAACTTTTGCAAAAGAAAAATAATTTTCCTGGTGAAATCAAAACCTTTTTACCTAAGTTATTTAAAATATTTCTCACAAAGATCATAATTTTTTTTGAAAATAAAATGTAAAAACACAATGTAATTAATAGGTTGTATACACATTGATTTTGTTGTCAATTTGATTTGCTGTCATCAGTTTCATAAAGGAAATCTTTAATACATAAAGCAAAAGTTCTTTTATATGATCTAACAAACATTTTAAAGCTATTTCACTGTCAGTGAACATATGTGGAAATATTTCTGATATATCACTGAATGCTTTAAAAGATGAATATGATGCAACAGGTTTTAATGATCATAAAAATTCTGCTTTAAATTATTGTTCCTCAACTAAGAAGTTTGAAATTGGTTTATTTTTAGACTTTCAATTTGACGTTTTCTGATCTTTCCTTTCTTTTCCTGTATTCTTATCCAACATCAATGAATTGGCAGGCAGTCATGTATATTTTCCTCTTTGGGAATGATGATTAAGTGCCTATTTCCTATATTGCTTAAGTTTATTATTTTCTTCTAAAACAAACATATACAACAAATGTATTTCATAGAACTTCACAAACTAACTCAAAAAAATCAGAAACAATACTTTAAAATCTATTCAATTCATATTAAATCTGGATTTTGAGCAGCTCATTTAAAAATATATATATCTACTTTATGCTTAATAAACTTGTAGCTTCTCTTTAAATAAACAATTCAATAGTTGACTAAATGCCATTGAGCTACTTCCATAGATTGAATTAGATTAATTCCATAGATACCTATAAGAGAAATGTAATATATTCTTTCCTGGAATTACAGCAGTTTCATATATACTCATTAGCTGCAAAATGAAAATCTTGGAGGAAAAGAACAACCATTTCGCAAATTGAAACTGAAATAATCCATATCTATATAAATAAAAATGAATCACCAAATGTGTTGCTAAACACAAAACTCAAGAGCAGATCAACTAATTTGGCTATTTTTTTTTTTAAATATTTTCTCTAAGACACAAGAAAGGTTCTTTTAGAGAAAAAAGGAAAAAAATTGCGAGAAAAACGACACTTTTCTCAATTTTCCACCAAAAATATTTCTTTGCTCTGCCCCCAAAAGAGTAAGATTTCAGTTTGTTTTTTAACCACTCTAATGAGGTTAGGCTTAACATGCTTTCAGCCAACATTTCAATCAATTCTGATTATTTTATTATTAATTTTAAATGATATATTTAGTTAAACCTTTTTGATTAATCAATTTTTTTAAAATTTTGAAGAACTTTTGAATTAAAATAAAACAGAATAAAGGAAAATAAAAATTCCTAATCTGTAATATGTTACCCTAACTGGAGTAGAAAATCCACACATTTGCATTGCCTCAGTTGGCTTTGAAAATTCACGCATGTGCAGTATGTTATAATTGTTGAATTCAGATACTCACTGTAATGAAATTAATTTTAGGTTAGTTGCATGCTTTACCATGTCCACAAAGTTGTGGGTAAAAGTTAGTAGAAAATAAAAAGAGGCGAGATACATTACACAATTGTGAATAGTACCTACTGTTTTTTTCTATAACTGATCAATTATTTTTACAATTATTAGAGATGAATATTTAATTAGATGGAGAAAAAGTAGCTAACAAAAAATTCCTTGTATTTTCCTGGTTTTAATGAAAAATTTCTAATTTATCTGCATTTTTTAGAAGATTTTTAAATTATCTGAGTTTTTCCAGCTCTCCCAATGACATGGTAAAACTTCTACCCTAAATTAAATATATAGATAAAAATCTTTTTCCAGTTGATTATCAAACTTACTTACAGGGTTCATTCTATCTATAAATTCAATCCTATGGATTTGGACAGAACCATCAATGGAAATGGAATTGACTCGTTCCATTGGAAGTCGGTGATTGAACTCCCAACAATGCTGACCATTAACAGCTATCTATTAAAAACAAAAACATGTTTTGTCAGTTTATTACAGTTAAAAAACTAAAAAGATCACAAATAGACATATATAAAAATTTAACAAAACAAGGATGATAATATGCCTTTTGGTGATTTATAGAACAGAGCACTAAACCTAGAGCTATCAAATTCAGCACTCAGTAATTGGGAAAAAAAAACAATGTACCAAAAAAATTCTTCTTTAAAAATTTTATAAAAGAAATATATCAAATTTTAAAGCTAATGATTTCTAAAAGAATGACAGAATGAAAATTATGTTTGCATTCTTCTAATGTATAAACATTTATTTTTGCAAATATATACCATATTGGACTATTGCAAGTCAAATTTTTATGGATTTCTTCTTCTAGGATATGTGGTCATGGCCCTGGCAAGACAAATAATGTACAGAAGGAGGGAAGGAAGGAAAGGAGATGAAAGGTATTAATTATATGAAATGACAATTTGCATTTTGTTTTGTCTTTTAATTTATCTTAATTTTGTTTTAGTATACTTTTTAATAATATATTTCTTTTAAATAGAGCATAATAAATATTTTTTTGTTTCTTATATTAGTATACGTCATTTGATTTTAACAATCAAATATAATAACATGAGCATTCATTATGAAATACCTTCAAAAGGAAGCTAAGTCTTTGTTTTTAATTTAAATATATACTTTTTAAATTTTGAAGTTGACTGCAGCAATTATATTTTTATACAATTTAAAAAGTTATTTGATATGATAATCGATTTTTGGATGTCAATAGTGATGAATGCTGGTTAATGATATGGGCAATGATAAAAAAAATGTTGTTGAATTATATTTATTAAAATTAGCTGTACTCTGTCAACTTGGCTTTTGAAATACAATTTTATTAAATGAAATATTACTTAAGATTCAAAGATAGTTATATTTTGTAATGAAATTGCTGACACTCCTAATTACTCCAGTGCATCAAGAAATTATTTGATGCCTTTATGAGCTTCCCTTCCCTCTTCTTTTAATTACGAAATTGCTTCCATCGAAGGAACAGAAAGGAAGAAAATGGCAAATTCTAGAGCAATTCTAAGCCAAAATGAACTATAAATTTTTATTATATTTCTAGTTCATTTCTTTTTTTTTTGATCAAAAATTAGAAACATAAGGAAATACATTGTAAGAACTCTCTTCCAAACCATATTTAAAAAAGAAATGTCATATTCATAACTTTCATAATATCATGAAATATATATAATAATGTTTATAAAAAATAATATAATGAAATCAATTATCAAACAAAGTTTTAAAAAGTAATACTTGTAAATAGTTTTAATCATAAATGAAACAGTATTGTCAACAAATAAGTTTGACTAATTTTAATAAGACTTAAATATATAAATTGCATAAAGAATTTTTCGGAGAAAAAAAATTTATATTTACACGATAACAGCTGATTTCTGCCATAATCATCAATGTAAATTCCCGACCAGCAGAAAATGGAAAACTTCCTTGTCTTTCTTCAATACTCCAACAACCTCTTTCATAGCTATTGCGGACAACACAGTGCTGGTCAAATCTACAACTAATGTGCAGAGCTCGATCTGAAGAAGGATCAAATCCAGTATTCAAATTTACTTCAAACCTGAAGATGGAAAACAATAGAAAGACAAAAATCTCAGATGAAAAAATTAAACACAAAGATTATTAAATAATTTCCTTTAATGTCTTTTTTTTTAGAAGTAAAATTTTTGAAGTTAGCAAAAATCTTTTTTCAAAAAATAACAATTCTGGATAGAGTAGATAAAAGCCAATCATAATCAGCAGAGCTATCTTATATATATATATATATATATTTCATTTATTGGGTTATTGTTTCAGTATAATTCATGATTTGTTTACGAACAAATAAATTTGTATAAACATATTTTTAAATGCATTAAATTCTATTTGGATCTAAATGAATGAGGCTATTAGATATCTTGAAAGATATAAGGTATTGGGATTTATAGCATTAGATATCTTAATCTAAAAATATTAGTTTGATTACTGTGACATTTAATCACACCAAATCCCTTAAAAAATTTGTCATGTCATAAAAATATTTAAACTCATGCAATTAAAATATAAAATTAATTTTTCTCATACTTTAAAAATAACTGTCACTTTCAAGAGCATAATATTTTATAACTATTACAACTAGTATGAATTGTAATTAACCAGATAACTTTAAAATATTTTTTCAGGAATGCATTATTTATAGTTATACATTTTCATAATGTCAGATATTCAACCTTCAATTTGGCATCCATCTTTTACTTTAATGTGTAATCTTTTCTTTCAGTCAATTACTATTAAACAGTTTTCCACACAGTATATATGCAGATAATTGAATCAGCAGGCCTTCAAAATTATCATACAAAAATATAGGATTTTTTGCATTGTCCTAAAACTAAGAGTGATAATGAATCTATTTAAAAAATTCAGTTAAGTATCACCATTAAAAGTCTGACATAAGTGATAAATATATTCATAGAAATCAAATGACCATGAAATAAAATGTACTGATATTACTTTACAACAGAAATTTAGTTTATATCAATATCAAGATGTGTTGGTCAAATTCCTTACTAATATCCACATTGATAATTTGGTCTCTAATATTTTTTATAAAAGAATTTCTTCCATTTATATTAATAAGCAAGATTTTTTTTTCTCTAATATTATTGCAATGATATAATTTCCACTATGATACTAATGAAGAAACAGTATTTTTAACTCATGGAATAACAATTTTATTTTTATGAAAAGGATCCTTTTAATTGCTTATATGAAATATAAGCACTATATATAAGTTATTTAGATGTAAACATTCTTTATTTAAATAGAAAAAGATTTTTACAAAAATTGCACATCATGACAACAAAACAAAATATAATCAATACAGATTATTATAAAACATCAAGTGTTATAAAACATCGATTTACAAACATCAGACTAATGAGATATGCTTTTGTCTTTAAAGAAAGCTAAAATCAATTATTAATTTTTGGATATTTGTAAATATTGAAATTTCTGCCTTCTATCAGAAGACTTCTTTTTACTTGTTATAGTATAACTTCACTGCTTTATCACTGTATATTTCAGAAATAATTTACATACCAGCTATTAATTACAAAAAAATAAAAAAATTAAACATCACTTTTTATTTATTTATTTTTTTTTTACCTATGAGCCCCATATGGAACTGAGCCACTAATTTCAATCATCTTTCCGTCATATATTCCACCAGGAATTCCTCCTCGATAAGGAATGGTCTGATATAAAAAAAGAAGAAGCATTGATTAAATATGCTTATTGAAAGTACATTTAACTATAAGAAAATCTTTTCAGAGTAATATTCTTCAATAACTTCATTTTTCTGGAGAACAATACATTTTATTTCTCCTTTTATGAATACTAGATACTAATTAACAAATTTTTCTTAATGCAGCCTTCATCTTCGCATAATTATAAGTTATATGAATAAGCATAAATAGAAAATTAATCAATTTTTAGAAATACAGTATATGGTTCCCAAAACCGCAGATAATCAGTATGAGTTTAACAGAAAAATGCAATGAAATAGTAGAAATATATTATTTAAACACAAAATTAAAATGTTTGACTAATAGGCTAGTTATTATTTATGACAAAAACAAAACACACAAACAAGCAAAAAAGAGCGGAATGCAGATTTTTTTTTTTTCGTAAATGTTAAATGAGATTCCACAGCGAAGATAATTTAAAATTGCAATGATTAAGACGTGAAGAAAAGACAACAGCATTATTAAAAAGTATTTATCATATTACAGAAATTAAAGAAAAATTCTCAATATTTCAGACAAAGGTTTAATTACGTACCAATTTTTTTTTTTAACAAAATAAATTAGCGTAAAGAAAATTAAGTTATTATGTTATGGCATTAAATTATGTTAAAAATATAACCCGATAAATGATTTTGATGTTCGAAACATTATTTGCTTGGAAGAAAGACATGTTCAAAAAATAGAATGTATATTTGCAAATGATAAAATGCAAATTTTATCGGTTGTAATATTTTTCAGCCGCCCACATTAAGAAATAAATTTAAACATAATATAAATTTACCACATTGTAAAGTACTGCATCTGGATTGGGATAGAACGGTTGATACATATCACCCACAATTTCCATCACAACAAAAATATTAAAACCACTATTATGGACAGTGAATTCAAAAAGTACAGTTCAAAAAGTGTCTCTTTAACATGAAGCTCATCAAATTGAAAAGTACAAACTGAATTCCTCGCTTTCTGTTAGCATTGCGATTAAAGTCGGCTGATACTGTTAATCTTAAGGAATCCATTATCACGTGGATACTCGACGGTATCGAATCCACACCCATTGTTTGTTGTGAAATTCTCACAGGAAGTATAATCTTTAAATTCGCTAGTAATGCTTGAAAAATTCTTAGTAAATCAAATAACTTCTGATCGTTCTTTATTAATTTTTTTAATTAATAAGTTTTTTTTAATGAGCCCTTTTAAAATATACTTTGTTTTTCAAAAATTAGTGATAAAACAGTTCCAGTATATAGAGGCAGAGAGAGATAAAGGAAGTATTGCGCATTCATCCAGTTTTTATTACTTCTTGAATGAAGCAAATGTTCAAAGTTATACTGGAGCCGGCCATAAGCTGATTGGATGAAAGTTTCAGTTTAATCAGAAAGTTTCTAATAGGATTCCGAAATTAAAAGCCTCATGACATAAATGCTTCCTAAAAATTCCTCAATTATTTATTAGGTTGACTTACCAGGATAGGAAATAAAAGTTCTCATAACTTAGGATCATTTTCCAGAGGGTCCAAAATTAAATTTAAGAATTTCAGTTACCACACCACGTTTTGATGAATCTCTAAGCTTTAAAATTTCCCAAGTTTGAACATAAATAAATGAAATTGCGCTTGTCTAAATTTATGAAGAAAATTGCTCGTAAGAGTATCAATAATAAATTTGAAATGCAGTCTTGGCCAGAAGATTGTGAAAATGAAAATTTAGTATCTAGCATCACCTCTAAAGCTATAAATCTGTGCCCAATCGACGAAAAAAAAAAAGAAGAAAAAAGTCGACAATGCATTACAAAAATTGGATTTACGACGTTAATTATTGCATCAGTGGACAAAAATGTTTAGAGGAGGATATTCAAACTAGCTTTTTCCTAACACTAAATCACTGCGTTTTTAAAAATTAATCGGAATTGTTTCAAATACGCTTCTCACCTAAGAGGGTTAACCGAACTGTTAAATCTCAAATTTATAAAAATTCGTCCTTTAAATTTAAAAAATAAATGATGATTTTTTCTAATCAAACGTTTTTTTCGGCTGCTTTTAATGATAATAATCTTGCTAATTTTATTTATCCTTTGCCGATTTTGCAAAAGAAAAAAAATTGTGACATCAATGCCAATGCAAGGCAAAGAACGATTAGATGACTAATGCACATATGCTTTCTTTATCGCATCACAATCATATTACATGACGTAGAACAGATAGTAAGTACCATTGTCATAATAAAAATTTTATTTTATATGTAATAATCATCAGTGGCTTAATACGTAAAGACAACCACCAAGGCATGACAGCTTTTCCCTGATTATATATATATATATATATATTTCACTTACTGTACAATTTCACTTACTGTGTATATATATATATATATATATATTTCACTTACTGTACAATTTCACTTACTGTGTGTATATATATATATATATATATATATATATATATATATACACACAGTAAGACCCCGCTTAACGCGGGGGATACGTTCCATCAAAGTAGAGCGTAATGCGAAACAGCGCTAAACGAGGCTATCTTTACATGTAAATATTGGGGTTAGGGGAAGATGACTAGGAAATTGGTTAGGAATTAAATTTAAAAAGTATGTTTTTTTAATAAAAATAAAACCAAACATTTATTTCTTAAAGCCCAAATTAATACCACATTATTATTTCTTGAAAAAATAAAAACAAAATATAAATAACAAAACGAATATTCTTTTTAAAAAACAAATAAAATTCTAAGTCAGTCATATTTAGTTAGCCTTCCGCGTTTTCAGTTTTCTGCCTTTTTGTGACAAAAGCATTTAATGTTGTTTGCCTTTTTATTTTGTGTTGTTCTCTTAAAAGTTCTTCATAAACAGATAGAGCATCTCTAACACCACGCCTTACTTTTGAGCTCCTGTCATAATTTTCAATGAATTGATCCATTATTTCAGTTATGGTAGACAAACTCCTTTTTACAAACACCATCGAAAGTTCTTTTTGCTCTTCTTCTGAATCACTGCTGTCAATATTTTTGTTTTCTTGTTCAGTTCATTCCTTGAGCTCATCATTAGAAAGACTAGCAGCTGCTTCTTGAATTATTTCTTCGACATCTTCCACATTTATCCCTTCAAAACTGGTTTGCTTCGTTAATTTCACTATTTCATCCACATCGACATAGTGTCCAACGTCATCGCTCTTACTTAAATCCGGCCAAATATTCTTCCATACTCCTTTCAAAGATCTTCCTGTTACCTCATTCCAAGAAAGACCTATGTTTTCTACAGCATCCACGATGTTGTAGTTTTTCCAAAATTCTCTTATGGACTGGTTCTCTTCTCCGTCTGTTTTTTCAAACATTTGCTTAAAGGTTCGCCGCAAGTAATAAGCCTTAAAATTTGATATAACGCCTTGGTCCATTGGTTGAATTAAGGCAGTTGTGTTAGGCGGCAAGAAAACCACTTCGACTGGAATGCATGTTGTTAAGTCTGATAAATTTGTTGGGTGGCTTGGAGCATTATCAATTAACAGAAGTGCTTTTTGTTCAAGTTTTTTAATTTCGCAATAACGTTTAACAGACGGGCAGAAATGCTCAGTGAACCAATCCTGGAAAATTTTCGCAGTTATCCATGATTTTTTATTAGACTCCCAAATTACAGGTAAAGTTGATTTAGATATGCCTTTCACCGCTCTTGGGTTTTTGGAATGGTAAATTAGTAATGGTTTTAATTTAGAATCTCCACTTGCGTTACCACCTAGTAGAAGGGTTAAGCGATCTTTTGCAGCTTTAAATCCTGGTGCCCGTTTCTCTTCACGGGATAGAAATGTTCGTTTCGGCATTCTTTTCCAAAACAAGCCTGTTTCATCAACATTAAAAACCAATTCTGGAGGATAGTTTCTTTCTTCAATTATTTTTTTAATATCGCTGGAAATTCAGCCGCCGCTTTTGTATCACCACTCGCTGCTTCTTCTGTAATCTTTATGTTGTGAAGGTTATTTCGATGTTTAAATCTATTAAACCATCCTCGACTAGCAACGAAAGTTTCACTTTCGTCAATTGTTTCAGCCTGAATGTAATTAAAAATTCTTCTAGCTTTTTCCATTATGATAGATTGGCTTAATGGCATATTGCGGTCAATTTCGTCGTCAATCCGTATAGACAGTCGTTTTTCCATTTCCTCTATGATATTATTTCTAGAACGGGTAATTCTAGTTGCAGAGCTTGACGTAGTTGCAGTTGCCGATGACAGTATTTTTTCTTTATTCTTCATGATGGTCCTTATTGTTGAAGTTGGCAAATTCAATGAAGCACTAATTAGAGTTTGACGTTCACCAGAATCTAATCTTCTAACAACTTCCATTTTAGTTTTGAGTGAAATGCTTTTTCTGGTTGCTTTCTTTTCTTTTTCATTATCACCCATAGTAAAAAACTAAAGATCAAAATATTTGACTCTGTAATATAGTATTAAATATGTAAATTAATACCTACTTACAATAATGTCAACAAATGTTTCCAATAATAAAAATATGTCTGTACAATACCGCACCAAACAAGAAATACAAGTACACTCTTTCGGATATGTATTTGAAACCTATCGCTGCATAATATTTCGGGGAATCCCCGTATGCTACGAGCGATTTCGTGGAATCCCCGGGTTGAAATAAAAGAGCGCTAAACCGAAACAGCGCTAAACGAAACAGCGTTAAGCGGGGTCTTACTGTGTGTGTATATATATATATATATATATATATATATATATATATATATATATAT
>JAOUZG010014698.1:678066-702875 GCA_026289955.1 Argiope argentata | reverse complement strand
TAAAATTGATTGTTATTATAATATCATGCTATACTATTGTGCACTTCAGTGATTTCTGTTTTAAAAAATATTGGTCTTTTCATTGAAAATCAACTTCTGTAGCAATATTTGTTATATATTTTTTTTATTTCTAACTTCCTTGTTACATGAATTTTTCACTTTTTTTTTCCTACTTTAACCTATTAATTTTGAATACTAAAATTCTATAAAAGCATATTCTTTCAACTCCTCTTTATAACCTGTTTTACTTTTATATTTGTATTTATCATGATCTTATTCTTGTTTATTAAATTTGCTGTATTGCATGTTTTATTTTATATTCGTTCTGAGTAAGTTTTATCAATGTAATTTTAAAATTTAAAAATACATTTCAGATATGTTCTGTTTTAAAACTGTATTGTTCAATATTATGTTTTTATAGGTGATAAAGGAAACGTTGTTCAGTATTCAGGTTGTTTCTGTTGAATAAAATTGATTTCATCATTTTTGACATTCTTGCCATACTATGTTTATATTCTTTGTGTCTAGAAAAAGAAATGTTGATAAACAACTTTTGAGTTGTTTTTTTTAATTGGTAAGAGCACTGAAACATCCATTTAATCATATTTTTTAAAAATAATTATGATATGTATTTTATCTTTTTTAAAATGTGTAAATAAAAATTATAAAGGCATAATTTTATTTGTTTGTCCTTTAATGATTTCTATGAGTTAAAATAAAATAACTGTTTCTGGTTGCATAGATTTTTAAAAATGGTATCTATACCTTTTATAGTTCATAATTTGCAATTGTAAACAAAATTTATTACATACATTAAAAATTTGAGCTTCATGTTTTTTTCTTCTGAGCAAACTGAAAACATCAAAGTCTCAAATAAAAATCATTTACTTAAGAAAGTCTCTTAATAAAAATTACTACTTAAGAAAAAATATATATAATAATTTTATTGGTAAGCTTACAAATTTTAACTTATCTAAGAGTAAAATTTATTTTTAAAATTTATATTTATAAAATTCAACCTACAGAGGATAGGTTCTTTTTCCCTTTGATTTATCATTTTAATTTTTTTTAAAAAAATATGTAATTTTTCAAAAACACCACCATAGCTATTTATCAAAATGTATCTTTTGAACTATATATATATATATATATATATATATATATATATATATATATATATATATATGGAAAAGTAAAGAATAAAAGGGTAGCAAACAAATTAAAAAGTGATAATTAATTAGACAAAAAATAATTGTATTAAAAATACTAATTGAAATTTTAGGATAAGAAATAAAATTACAATACTACAAAAGTTTGGTGAAAATAATTCCCAATATTAAATTTTAAAACATATGAAAAGTTTTTTATAATTGTTCGTCTAGAGTAACATTCAACTGCAACAGCTGACTGCAATGCTTTCACCAACGTTATCGGCAGACATCCTGAGATGCGCAGAACGGTTGAAAATTGAACAGAATCGGTTTGTTTGGTACGTGACACGTGACCCATGAATTGACCCCATTAGGGGAGCTAGCAAAAAAATCAAGAAAACCTTCCGAGACAGCCACGTATTGGCATACAATGGGTAGTACACGCGTATCCATGCGCAATACAGAGAAAAAAATAAAACAATGTGGAATTAAGCTTTAATTCTTTGAAAATATGGAAAAAAAACATGAAAAGATGATTTAGGGCGACAATTTGGTTACATGTAAATGATAAAAAAGGCTCTGAATAGACATGATGCATGAGTTTTAATAGGTCGTGTGGTCTCCTCGAACAGCTAAGACTGCAGCACACCAGTTTGCCATGGATGCGATGAGGTTATCTATCAGACTTTGGGGAATACTGTTCCATTCCACAAAAAGTGCAATCTCCAAGTCTGGGACAGTCACAGGCGGCCATGGCCGCGCAGCAATGCGTCGTTCGAGCATGTCCCAAACATGCTCGATTGGATTCAGGTCAGGAGAGCACGGTGTATTGTTTCAGCTTCAAGCATGTTCTCCACCAGACGAGCTCTATGCGGTCGGGCATTATCATACTGGAAAATAAAGGAATCGCCAATGGAAGCAGCGTAAGGGATGACATGAGATTGCAGTATCTCTTCTGCATACCTGCGGCTCGTAAAAGTGCAATTCCGAATGATATGCAGGTCCGTAAGTCCGCCTATACTGATTCCACCCTATACTTTTCAACCAGCTCGTCTGTATTGTGACCTTTCACGAACGAATGCGGGGTTATTTCGAGTACCCTTCTCCCGCCATACCAGAGCACGTCGAGTGTCACACTCCAGACTGAATCGGGATTCGTCTGTAAACAGCACTTGGCTCCAATCATGTTGCTGTCAATCTCGATGTTCAGCAGCCCATCTTCTTCGGACCGCACGGTGGCGTGGTGTCAACGGAATGCAGACCATTGGCCTACGTGCATAGAGCCCTCCCCCATGGAGCCTATTACCTACTGTTTGGCTGGACACCCTTCGTCCTGTTGCCACGTACGAAGGGTGTCTTTGCAGTTCAGTAGAATTCTCTGTTCTGTTTCGACGGGCTGTTAACCTTATATACCGGTCATCAGTTGCTGTAGTGGCGCGTGGCCGATGTCTAGCATTTCCTGTTTCTTGGAATCGATTCCACAGTCTTGCAACAACACTTCTGGCGACTTCAACAGCGTCTGCGACACTCCGTTGTGTTTGGCCTGATTCCAGTCGGCCTATGACACGCCATGCCATGGATTCCGATAAATCACGTTGTTCAGACATTCTCATAAACTTGTCTCAAAAACAGAAAGACTGCGCAATCAAATTTCACAGTTACGGCAATAAAACAGACGTTTCTGCAACATCCCGATTTCTGGCTTTATCTCCTTTTTCTGGTTTTTGACGTCATGAACTTTGATTTGCATATAAATTTTTTTTTCCGTTTCCTGGCAGGCTGTAATGTATGGCTGATTCATTTTATGTTACTTATTGGTAGACATCTTTGCGTAATTCTGTTAAATGTGTTCCCCTAATTGTTTTGAGCAGTGTATATATATATATATATATATATATATATATATATAATTAAAAGAATATGTAGTATTTGTACGCTTATTTAATTGACGACTGGACTAATAACATCTTTTTAATCATGCTAGTGGTCTATTTAGTTCTTTAAAATAAAACTGCTACTATTATGAATCATAGCAAATTCATGAAGAATATAGTAGAATAAGAAGTGATTTGAGCTTTGATTACGCTAATGAGAATCCCAAATACCCTACAGAAAAGAGCATCTACTTCGAGGAGTAGAAAGATCGGGATGTTTCCCTCGGTTTCCAAATCATAAAAAAAAACTGCCTTGTTTATTTCAGTATTTTTATAACAACTTTTTAAGAACTTAATTGGAAATATTATATAATATAAATTGTTGTTGTTGTTACTAATGGCACTTGCCATGGACAGGTCCGCTGATGCATCAGCTGATTTAAGCCGAAATAAGCGTCTCTTGTTTGAAGTAGCGGCAACTGGGGTCAAGAGTACGACTTTAGCTACACACTCATCACATTTGCTAGAAAATGTGTGATTGAGCTGAGTCAGTCACCCATTTCTAGGTGCTCTGGTCCTTGTGACTAGCAGAGGTTGCAACCTTTCCCCATACAGTCAAGGACCTGGGCTAGCACTGCTGGTCAATGGGGGTATGCAGCAACAACGACAAAGCTTATTTAAGTCCTGGTTAACTATTGCTGTGCAATTGGATGCAAAGAAAAATCTTCAAAAGATAGTCCTGTATTCTTTCACAGCTATGCACAATAGGCATATTCTTTTTGTATGCACTTTAAATAGTTTAAAATTTCGTAACTTGGATCATTCAGTGATTTTGATGTTATAACTGAATATTATTTCCTAGTTTTGTTTAGTTATTGTATTTAATTTAGTTAACATGTTATTAAGCTTCATTCCAACGGATATAACTGCATTATATTTTGCTAATTGCTTTATTTTAATCTCGAACGTGTTACACGCGCTTGACTGCAAGCGTGGCATGATTTTTTCTCACCAGTACAAGTAATATAAGCATTATTGACCGATTAATAATTGTGTATTTATTTTAATGCAAACGAATCTCCTTATTATTTTCAATATTTTGCTCCTTTTTTATCATAAATATTCGAATCGTATTACACCGTGAATGATATTAAATCCTCATTGTGAATGAATTAATGAAACTAAAACGAATATTTTATCGAAAATGCTAAATAATAAAATTTTATAAATATGGTAGTAATAATTGTATGTTTTTATAAATTTTAATTAAGAACTAAAAAGAAACTAGTGTATATTCTAAAGATAAGAAATTATAAAAGAGAGAAACACTATCTTTACAGATAAAACTTTTATCTGAATGTCAATCTTTATTAATCACTTGCGGTATGTATTTACCCTAAAATCACCGTTTTCATAAATATTTCAAATTTCTTTATTATTTTGTATTAAAGGCAGTACATTTAAGATTCTAAAATTGATTCACTTTTTTTCTGTGGTTGTTAAGCAGTGCTACGGGCAAAATTATAAACCAGAAACAAAATATTTAGAAGGGAAATGCATGAGGTTTAAAATTGAATTCAGGATGAGATTTTGTTTGTAGTATACATTTAGAGTATTCATTCACGAAAATATTAAGGCTCAATAACCAACCTTGAAATTTTCAAAATAGCTTGTACATTAATAAAGGAGCCTTATGAACTAAAGCTCCAGTTGTACAGCAATAGCATTCACGACACTCGGGTTCGATAGTGGTCTGGTATTTTTTCTCCTTCCAATATTATCTCAAAGTAATTTAAAAGTTTTGATTAATATCTTTTTCATTTTTTATGCAAAAATAAATATTTATTGTCCTAATTCTTGGATTATAATTTAAATTTTAGAAAGAAAAAATATTAAATACTAATGAATTTTTTAAATATTCAGAAAAAAAGACTTAGGTCACTTCTATAATTAGTTTTATAAAAGTTTTTTTATTTGTTTGAAATAATGATAGAAGTTTTTGAACATGTAATGTAAAATTAAAAGATGTTTTTAGGTAAATAAAAGAAATAAATTTTTTACTTGAAGAAGAAAAATAATCACTTTTATATAATGTAAAAAACAAAATAAAAAACTAAATAAGATTTAAATAATCAAACTGAGCTATTTGTGCCAGGAAAAAGAAGAAAATATATTATCGAAACCAGTTTCCTTAGTAGAATGATAATCTCAAAACAAGAAAACTGAAAAATAAAATAAAATAAATAAATAAGCTTTTCAGGAAATGAAAATTGACCTAATCCAACGCCAGAAAGTAAAAGATTGTGCGACAGACTTTGAGTATGTCAAGATTTGCGATGTGTCGCCAAAAAAGTTATTCTTACTCTCAGATTCTCCCTAAGTCACTTGACTGGGTACACTTATTTCGATAAGAAACATACGACAGGGCTGCAAGCTTTATATATAAATATTTTTAAAAATGTCATTGATTTATCAATGTGATTGGCAGTTGAAGGACGAAAAGATTTTACACCCACCCCCAGATATCAAGGCACAAGGCGACCACTTCCAACTGCTGATTGAAAAATCGCCACTGCTACAATTTTGCATTAATACTGAAATTGACAACTTTTTTGGCGAGCAAAATTACGCCTATTCATGCTTTTCTTCAGAAGCTGTGTAATTTCAATGGAAGGTGAAGGAGGTAGTACACGAATTTACGAGAATAATGTTATCGGCACGAGCGCTTATGAAATTTATTCTTCAGCACAACCGCTGTCTCATCTCAGAAAATTTCAGGTAATAACAATAGTAGAATCTTATCATTACTAATCATATTAATAATGATATAACTCTTGTAAAAATAAATAGCCTCACAAAAAGTCTGGATCATTACAAAAACTGGAATAGAAATCGCCGAACTAAAGTTAGTTTCTGAGAAATAGGTACATATCTCACTTAAATGTTTACAATTGTAAAAAAATATAGCACATTTCTGATTGAACTTTTTTAATTCAAAATCTTTTAAAACGGATTATATTATTATCGTGTTTAGAACATTGCGTCTAAAAAGTTCCCAAGTGTGTGTTCCTTTTTCAGGAACTAATTATCATTCATTAAAAACACAACTTATTGCCATTCACTGGCCAATGAATTAGAAACCTTTGAGATTTGCATTTGAATGCGTTCTAGGGATGAGGTAAGCAATTTTTTTTGTATGACAAGGGTTACAAGTGATTAGAACGCTAGTATAAGTAAGGTGTAAGAGCCCTTTTCGCGATGAATGAAGTAAAATGAGAAAAGTGACAAATCTTTCACCATTTGAAAAAGGGCTTATTGTTGGTGTCCGTTTAGCAGGTGCCTCGATTTCGAAGACGGCAGGTCTCACTGGGGTCTTAAAAGCAGCCTTATCAAAGGTTTTCAAAAGTTGGAATCAGAGCCCACAGTCCTTCTCTAGAAGACGTAACTGTGGTTCGAGCACAGTTTTCCAAGAGCGTGATCGGAGTCATTTCCGACGAATCGTACGGTAGAAAAGGGAGTCTGCTGTAACTCAACTGACACAAATAGACAACCAAGGCTCTTACCTACAGATTTCAGCTCGAACCATGCTCAAAGAATTGCAGAGGATAGGAAGGTACAGTCGAGAGCATGTAAGAAAAACCCTCATTTCTGACCGACACGCAAAAATCAGTTTGAAGCTGTTGAGAAAGAAGACACTGGGCATCTGATGAAATGTTGTCGTGGGGTAATCACATTGGACCTTATTTTACATTGATGGAAGAGGTCGAATTTGGCGAGAACCCCACGAAGTCATGATTCCATCTTACTTTACTCGCACTGTGCAAGGGCCTGGAGGGAGTATCAGGATATGGAGCATGTTACGTTGACATGGAAGTGATTCCTTCAAGTTCCTCGAGGGTAAACAAACAGCTATGCGATATCTAAATATACTTCCAGATATCAAATGCCACCTTGCAATGTTGCATTTTGATCCCGATGGTGTCGGATACTTCATAGATGATAATACAACTATACATAATGGCAAAGGTGTTCAAAATAGTGTTCAGAACACCAATCTGACTTCCAACATCTTCCCTGGCCACCGCATGGCCTGGATCTTAACCCTGTAGAAAATGTGTGGATTATGGTGGAAAGACACATCCGACAGCATTCTCCTCTCCCATCTGATTTACAAGATCTAAAACGCTGGCTAGCAAATTAATGGCAGTCCCTGAAAGTAAATGCACACCAGAAGCTTGTAGACTGGATGCCCAAACGAACCAGAGCAGTTATCGGTGCAAAAGGTGGTCTAATAAAATACTGATCTTAGGTTTCTAATTCATTGGCCATTAAGTGTAGAAAAATGTTTTCTATAATTGAGTGTCATTTTGTTCATGCGGATTATCATTGCTACATTGAAATACATATTTGTTGAAATGGAAACATACAGGATGGAATGCAACTATAAATTGTTGGATTATATTAAATTGGATACATGTAAAATTTTTTTAAAAAATGAAACTGGTTGATTTATGAAGATTTGAAGTTTAGACCTCTTAAATTTTATCTTTCTTTCTCGATTTCATCTTTAGATACAGAAAATATATTAAAATAATTCTTTCTTTTCATTAAACTGCTGCAACACTGCAAAAGCTGCTCAGATTTTGAGTATTATTTAGAAATTTTAATTAATTAATAAATTTATATTTTAAAAACTATTTTACAGAAATTAATAATATTTTAGATGCTAATAAAACAAATAAGAAAATAATATATAATGCGAAATTTCTGCCATTTTCATTCAATATTTCTGATTTTTTTTATTTTGTCAAAATTTTTAAAGCGCATTGAGTTTAACCATTTTCAATCATTTAAAAAATTCCCCATAGTTGATACATGAGGGAAAACATCGCGAAACAAAAAAAAGTAATAAAGTTGAAATGTTGACATACCGTGGCTCAAACAATTGAGAGTACGCCTTACTTTTGCTTGATAAATCCGACTTACAATAGTAGTAACAAATTACTGAGAAATGCAAATGAGTTTTTATTTTTATACGTAACAAATGGGTTAATTTATAGTAAGAATAAAGAAAAATCAAAGAAAAACTTTTAAACTGAAAAGTTTCAGAAATTTTTAAAGTAAACAAATGCAGATTTTTAGCAAAAAAAGAAAAAAAAAAATACACCAGTGAAATTTTTGTAATATCTAAAAGTGTCTATATTTCGTTGAATGTCTTTTAGCTTTTAAAAGAAAGTGCTACAAATTTCAGTTTAGATGTAAATTTCATTTTCCAGCAAGACAACGACCTCAAACACATCACATGTAACTTCTTTTCCCTTGTAAGCAGCAGTTACACACACCACCACAATTCCCCGACATCCCTGTCATTGAAAATCTATTACCCGTATTCAAAAAGCAGTCCAAAGACTCAGACACAAACCCATCAAAAACAAGCGTTACATGACGAATGGAGTGAAATGTCTTCAGATATCAACAGAAATGGGTCGACGCCTAGTCATTATAAAAGCCAAAAGACATGCAACTAAATATTGACGTTTTCCTTCTGGGCGAGATATTACAAAAATTTCATTGGTGTACTCTTAATTTTTTGAGGTAAAAATCTTTATATATTTATTTAAAAAGATTCTGAATTTTGATTTTTCTTTATTCTTACTTTAAATTAACCATTTGTTATGCGTAAAAATAAAATTTTTTGCATTTTGCAAAAAAAAAAAAAAAAAAAAAAAATTTTCATTTTTTTGTAATGTATTATTTTTATTTAAAATCGAACTTATCAAGTAAAAGTAAGGTGTACTCTCAATTGTTTGAGCCAATATCATTTTAATTTGAAAATAATTTTGAATTTTTTGACTAATAACTTTGCATTAATAATGTAAGATGAAATTTTCTTTTCAAATTAGTTATAAATACAAATTTATCCTCTCCATAAGCTGAGAGGAAAAAGTAGATTCCTTATTATTTAATTTAATGTCTTGAAATTATTTTTAATCCTTCACAAAAACAATGAAATAATGCATATGAAAGTAATCATGTATAGTGACTTTATTACTACCCTATATTCTGAGTTTATTGCAAAATTAATTATATCAAAGTAACTAGTATTAAAAAAAATTAGAATACACAAGGTTTGTTCAAAGTTTTAAAAATGCATTCTTGAAAGGCTTTGCAGTTTTTAAACTAATACCAAAAGGTCTCGTGAACCCGACAAGAACTAAAAAAGTATCATCTGCATTCTAAATCTAAATGAAAAAACTAATTACTTTTTTCAACTGTCATTTTTTAACTAAGTGTAGAGAATAGTGTTTTATGATATAAAGTATTAATTATCATTTGGCTATTTATACAAAATATCGTTTGCTTTTTTAATTAATAGATTAATACGAAAATAAAGATCGTATCTTAAAAAAATTAATAAAGTAAACTATATGAAAGTAATTCTTTGAATTCCATACATTATTTTAAACTAGCCGCCTTTGGCGACCAGCCGGTTCACGAGCGTTAATGCCGGCTGAAAGGTTTAATTAATTTTTTATACAACTTGGTCTCATAACAGGATTTTCAGTACTGTAGCAGCCACTATTGACTGTAACCGGAACTGCTGCGCCACCTAGACTAATGAGCGCAAACCTCCTAATAAATAATTGTAACACAAAACCTACTTTATTAGAACCCCCGAACACCCCCATCACAACTGGCGCCCAACCGGTTTATTTAATTTTAACGATTCCGTTGCTTGGACTTAGCTCGCAATTTTTTTCAGCACTCCGTATCCAATGGAAGAACAGCCATGAAAACCTAATCCATTGGTTAATGATTATAGGAAACCTCATCCGTAGATAATTGATTCTCTTGCATATTCCTGATCCGAAGGATAATTTTGGTAAGTTTGAATTTCTTGTGTAGAACAATCCTTGTTCTTACAACCCCCCCCCCCCCTTAATTGCAAAGTCGCAAGAAGTATTGATTTATTTGAATTGATAATAAATCTTATAAAAAATGTGTAATTATATATAACAATTTATCTTGGAGCATTGAGTACTTATTTTGAAAAATATGTATGAAAATTTTGTTACTAATATGTTACCAGTGTTTAAAAACATTGAATTATTTTATTGCTGTGTGTCTTAACTATATATTAAAGAATTGGTATAATTGATAATTTTAGTAGAGGCATACACAAATTTTATGAAAGTTTTATATTTTTAAAGATTTCTCACCGTTTTGAAAAGAAAATAATCTTTTTTATAATGTATAATCATTGAATCATTTTAAGTAAGCGTAGTGCAGTTCGATTATAGCCTTGAACTCAAGCCAGTGCATAATTTCTGGCTGACTCAGCAATACTATTTTCTGAAAAAGACATAACTCTCTTCAATTGCTTTCCTTTGCGCTGAACTTGGAACTCACATGATTAATATGCATTTTCGATGCTGGCATTTTGTTATCGTATCGAGTAGAGTATATCCATTTAGATTTTTTTTGAATCTCTCTTATATGCAGAAAGTATTCTTGTCATAAAGTGTATTTATTATAAGTTGGAAACAATTTATGATTGTGTTCTTTTCAACATAGATTTCTCAAAATGTATAAAAATTCCAACTAATTCCAATTGCATATAAATGCAATCTAAATATTCTCATCAATTTTACTTAAGCATATATTTATTCTCTTTTTTTCCAACTGATTTATGTACTAACGGTGTGTTAGAATATATATATTTATATGTTGTGTACAAATTTGGCATCACTTTTACAAGATAAAGTGAAATAGTGGCTTTAAAAAATGAGTTTTCTGGGAAAGGGCAAAAAGTGTGATCTTGAAACTTTAGCTCGTGAAATGAATATCGACATTCCTCCAAAATCTGTGATTTTAACTTTAAAATCCCTAATAACTACATCCGAACGATACGATGAAAATTTTGTGAGCGAATGTTTAAATAACATTATTAAAGAAAGAATATCCAAATAACTATTATTCTATTCGTGAGTAAACTATTATTCTATTATTTCTATTCGTGAGAAAGCTGAAGAAAAGTAAAGAAATGCTCGTGAACAAGAAAGACTGGCACGTCAAAAAAGTATAGAGAAAGACAGACAAGAATTTGAACTTCAAAAAATTCGACTTCAGATAGAAGCTGAACAATGTGCTTCATTGCCAGCTGTTGCCAATGTTCCAAATAATCTGCAATTATAAAATTTGATATGTCACTTTTTTTAAATTTATTTCAACGCCAAGTTAAATTTTTGAAAATGGAAAAAGACTCTTGGGTAGTGGGACGTTTTCGGATAGATAAGGAGAAATATATCAAATTGCATTCCCACGGGAAAGCAATTATAGATAACGGAGGAATTTGTGGAAGGTGGCCATTGCAGACTAGACGGAACCAAGACGTCTCCTTGCTAGACGCCGTTTCCTCCTCTCTTGTGATTGGTCATTTGCCATCGAGGGCCGGTTTTTGAGACCGAGATAAAAAGGAGAGAAGATAGCCAGGGTAGGAAGTGTTAGGAGACTGACGAAGCAACAGCTGGTGCTTGGAGGGAGGATTCAACTTGGAATTCTGTGGAAAATTCTCAGGAGAGAATTTGGAAGGTACGTAGGCCGCCTCGCCCTGTAGCCCAGCCCACGTGGAGTTCATCGGAACCTTTGGAACCATCCAGCGTCTCGTCTGAAGTGTGAAAGCTCATCCGAGCTTTGGAAATACCTCCAATTAGTTGAACAGCTGTCGTTTGAGTTGCTCTTCCAGCCAGTTCATCACCTTACGCTTTACAAAACCCAGCAGGTTAATCGACAAGCAGAGAATCCCGAACCTCGGGCCAGATCTTGCAAGAGTTTCAAGAACTCCACCCTCCTTCTTCTACGAGAGAGACTACCTTACTATTTGAGGCATAGCACCTTCCCCTAGTGGAACTCTGAACGTAATTGCCTATGTATTCGTAACCTATTTAATCAAGAAGGTGTAATTGTGCAAATTATATATGTATTATAGCTGGAAATAAATAGATTTTTATTTCTCCAAGTCCTGGTTTGTTTACGGCCCAACTCACCAGTAGCCCCGGCCAAAACGTTACAGCTATAATATATTTATTTACTAATTGGTGGCAGCGGTGTCGATACGTCTACCCAGATTACCTGTTGGACTGAAATCTGCAATCTGCTTAAACTACATTGCCCGGAGAACCTGTGATTCGAAATAGTGGAAGAGACATTAGTTGAAGAGGTCTTCCATTTCGATATAATCAACTCATCAAAAGCACATAGAAACTCTACTGTTCCTCAAACACCAGATGAAAATTCAGCGCTTCGCCACGGTAAGCCTGATTTTCTATCTCTAGAGGCAATATTGTGTATGTTATGTAATATTTGTTTTAAAATTGAAATTTGGAATAAGTGAAATAATTGCATGTAAATTTCATTGAGGGTAAAAAGTTTTCAGTTGCCACGGATAGTAAACAAATTCTTAAATTAAGTGTAACTAAGTAATTACTTGGAAAATTGAGAAATTGTAGACAGTCATTCTGAGTGAAAAAATTTCGAGATATATATGATTGGCTGATGGTACTTGTCAAAAGTTATAACTATTACAGTTTAAGTAAAACATTAAATATAACTGGTCGAATCTATGTGTGTTCTATTATTTTTATGATAACTGAAATTAATTCTTGTGTGTGATTAATTAATTTAGTTATTGTATTGAAGTGTTTTTTGTTAGTAGAAAATCAATTTCTAGAATTGTTTACATTATTTTTTAAAGTGTTTAATACTGTAAATTTGTAGTTTTAAGTAGGAACTGTTTAGAATTGTGAAAATTGTATTTTAAGTGAGAGTTGAAGTATGTCATACTTAGCTAAAGCCCGTAAGGAAGATTTATGTGCCCTAGCGCAAGAATTAGGAATTGGGAGTTGCTCGACAGATACGAAGTTAGACCTTTGTAAAAAAATTAAGGCATCTCCGGAATATGAGGAGGAAATGGTACGAGATTTTTACCAAGATATCCTCCAACACCGTGAGGAACGGGAAACAGCCGCTGAAAGAGAACGAAAAGAGGCACGCGAGGTATCAGAGCAGAGAGGCAAAACTTTAGGAAATTCGGAACCCCAGTCGTGGAGAAATCCGACTCAAAGGGAAAATTGGCGAAACGAAAATTTTGAACGCAGAAAATTAGCCGCTTGTTATATTTGCCACTCTACAGAGCATTTAAGGCCTAATTGTCCGCAATTGAAAAAAGAGAGGTCCGCTGAGGTCATAAATCACGTGGGAATGGGGAAATTCTCCGAAATCCATTTTGCGCCTTAAATGAGCAAGGCCACGGTGAATGATAAAAGGATGTCAGTTTTACGGGACACGGGTGCGTCCATTGATTTAGTGAGTCGCAACCACATCAAGTCCGTGGATCTGACAGGAGAGATTGCGTGGATAAAGCAACCCCTTAAGAAACAGTTAAACTGCTTCCCTCTCGCGAAGATAGAACTTAAAAGTTTAGAATTTGGCAAAATAGTCACGAAAGCAGCAATAATTGATGCCGACCTAGACATGGGTTATTATTTATTAGGTAACCGGAGTGCCAAGTTAATTGAGGAGCAAAGAATGAGCCCCAATTTAAATGCCGAAATAACGAGGAGTCGAAAAACTCCATTTATGACCCCTAAGAACCCACGAGCGGAGGGTCTAAAGATAGAAGCCAGCCCTTCCATTGTTGTGAAGAAAGAAGGGACTCCCTTGCTTTTGCCGCAGGCAAAGAAAGGCTTGATTAGCCTTATCAATATAGACACAACGTCGTTCGCGGATCAACAAAGGGATTGTGTTAGCCTGAAGGGGTGCTGGGAGAAAAAGAAGGAAGGAAAAGGGGATTTTAAAAAGAGGGGTGATCTATTGTCCAGAAGAAACAAAGATCAGTTTGGGAAAGTAAATTTACAGCTGGTTCGTCCAGCTGGGGAACGAGAAAAAAATCTGGCATTGTGTCATGAAACCACTTCCGCTCATCTGGGAGAGAAGAAAACTAAAGATAGGCCATTAAGGCATTACTTTTGGCCGAATTGCAGTAAACACGCAGTGAATTATGTTCGGGGCTGTGATTCGTGTCACAGTACCGGAAAGGTACATGAAAAAATAGAAGGTGCAGAATTAGCTGTTAAACCCTCAATATGTGGTTTGACTCAGAGTCGTATCGAGGGTTTAGGGCACAAATTCGGTGAAGGAGAGCGAACACCTGCGGAAGATAAAATAAAGGCTGTGGTAGATTTCCCTACTCCCACTACAAAACGTCAAATTAGAGCTTTCTTGAGATTAGCAGGCTATTATGCTCATTATGTAAGGAATTTCTCGGAACTTGCGGCCCCTCTAACAAACGCACTACAGGGTAAAATAAAGAAAGGGAAAGTACTCCGGTCCGAGGAGTGCAACCGAGCATTTGAGGAATTGAAGAAGAAATTGACTAAAAAGCCGGTATTATATGCCCCAGATTATAAAAGAGAGTTTATCATTCAAACGGACGCGTCAGATGTAGGAATGGGGGTTGTATTGTCACAACGTGATGACAAAAATGAGGAGCACCCAATAATTTATCTAAGTAAAAAGTTTTCGGATGTAGAAAAAAAATATAGTACAACCGAACGTGAGTGTGCATCCATAATCTATGCCATAAAAAAATTAAAGTATTACTTAGACGGCCAACATTTCACTATCGAAACGGACCATAATCCATTAGTATGGCTGAAAAGCAATGCAGGCACAAATCCCAAACTAATGAGATGGCCATTATCACTTCAACCTTATAATTACCAGGTTGTCCACCGACCCGGCAGACATCATCAAAATGCCGCCAGTTTGAGCCGTAGCGAACTTTGAATAAAATTAGCATTCGGCCATAAAGATGAGATAAGATAACAAAGTTTACACTTAGTTAGAAAATGTCATCTATTTGTAAATATTATTTTTTATATTTTCATTGTGTTATGTGTTTTTATGTCATGTATTCTAGGATATGAATGTTTAGTATTATATATGTTTAATTTTAAGTTATTAGTGAATTTACCTCTAGATTTAGCATTGTCAGGTTTACTGGTATCAAATCTAAAAAATTTTCCTCTTTCATTGTCGGAAAATTTTGTTCCGAAGGGGGGAGGGGTTGTGACGTTTTCGGATAGATAAGGAGAAATATATCAAATTGCATTCCCACGGGAAAGCAATTATAGATAACGGAGGAATTTGTGGAAGGTGGTCATTGCAGACTAGACGGAACCAAGACGTCTCCTTGCTAGACGCCGTTTCCTCCTCTCTTGTGATTGGTCATTTGCCATCGAGGGTCGGTTTTTGAGACCGAGATAAAAAGGAGAGAAGATAGCCAGGGTAGGAAGTGTTAGGAGACTGACGAAGCAACAGCTGGTGCTTGGAGGGAGGATTCAACTTGGAATTCTGTGGAAAATTCTCAGGAGAGAATTTGGAAGGTACGTAGGCCGCCTCGTCCTGTAGCCCAGCCCACGTGGAGTTCATCGGAACCTTTGGAACCATTCAGCGTCTCGTCTGAAGTGTGAAAGCTCATCCGAGCTTTGGAAATACCTCCAATTAGTTGAACAGCTGTCGTCTGAGTTGCTCTTCCAGCCAGTTCATCACCTTACGCTTTACAAAACCCAGCAGGTTAATCGACAAGCAGAGAATCCCGAACCTCGGGCCAGATCTTGCGAGAGTTTCAAGAACTACACCCTCCTTCTTCTACGAGAGAGACTACCTTACTATTTGAGGCATAGCACCTTCCCCTAGTGGAACTCTGAACGTAATTGCCTATGTGTTCGTAACCTATTTAATCAAGAAGGTGTAATTGTGCAAATTATATATGTATTATAGCTGGAAATAAATAGATTTTTATTTCTCCAAGTCCTGGTTTGTTTACGGCCCAACTCACCAGTAGCCCCGGCCAAAAGGTTACAGTAGCATATTTGCTTGGTGTGCTTCCTAATGAAATATTACAAATAATTGCTCGCGAACCTGAGGAAAACGCTCAAAATTACGAGCATGTGAAAATTTACTTTTGCAAAGATTTAAACTGAGTCCAGAGTAATTGCGACGTCTTTTCGCAACTCATAGAAAAATTCCGGACAAAACATGGAAATATTTCCATTTTGAACTGAGAAATTACTTCGAAGGATAGTTAGAAGAACTCCACATCCAAGATTTCGATAAATTGAAGAACTTGATGATCCTAGATCAAATGAAGAAACGGGTACCACGAGAAGTAAAGGATGATTTCTTAGACATATGGTGTGATTGGGTTACCCCTGATGACCTAGTAGAAAAACTAGACGCTTACGACAACTTGCGAACAAGCAAGAAAAAATCCCAAATGCCGAATAGCTGTGTGGATAAGCCATATTACTCAAAACAAACTGACCAAGTCAGGCTTGATAAAGGCAAAAGAACTTTTTACCCCAAAGGTCCAAAAGTGCAATATCAACAAACTTTTGATAGAAAGCCTCTGTCTGGGTTCCCCAGTCACAGTAGGCGTGATCCCGGAGTCCTCAGTCAAAGTAGGCGGGACTCCTTTTGCAATGACAGAGTACAGAAAACAAGCCCTGACATGCTACAAGAAGCTAGAAAACCATTAACTTGTTACGGCTGTAGAACTCCTGGAGTAATCAAATCTAAATGCCGCATATGCAATCCAAAACTCCAGGAAAGCGATGATTTCCCTGCAAATCTTAATCAAATGACTTTCTATAGTTTTTCAACAGATGTTCACCCAATGCACATAATTGAAGTTTCAATCTGCAATAAAAAAGCAGCCGCGTGTGCTGACACAGGTGCTACACATTCTGTGGCCGGTGAAAAACTGTACCTACTTCTCAAAGAGCATGGTATGAAATTTGAAGAGAAAACAATTGATATGACATTAGCCGATGGACATATTTGAAACACAGAAATACTCACAACCATTGTGAATATTATTGTAAAAGGGAAAAATATTCCAACAGAGCTTATAGTGTTGAAACACGCCAAAGGAAACCGAACTCTTCTCGGTGTTGATTTTTTAAGTGCTGCAGGTATCGTCCTAGATATCCAGAAGAAACATTGGTACTTCTCTGAAACCCCTCAAAAGAAGTATGCTTTCATAAAAACGCCTCCTAATATAAATGCTCTCCTAACAGTTCCCACTGTGCCTCAACCTTGTCAACTTCGTAATCATGAAGGTACACATCTTTCTCCTCAACAGCGACAAGATTTTAATTCCTTACTGGAAAAGTACGAGACATGCTTCCAACCAGGGGGAGCGCCAACACCTTTTATCCAACACAGAAACAATACCAGTAAACACCTTCCAATTGCAATGCCACCTTATAGAATGAGTCCTGCAAAGAAAGAAATCTTAAGACAAGAAATTAATAAGCTCTTGGAAGAAGAAATTATCGTAGAATGTGTATCCACATATGCTTCGCCAGTGGTATTGGTACCAAAACCTAATGGTACAATGCGCCTGTGCATCGATTACAGAAAGCTGAACTCCATTTCAATTCCTGATTCCTACCCACTTCCACGAATGGATGATTTGCTGCATGACGCAAAACCTACTCCTTTCATGTCAACCATCGATCTTCGAGAAGGATATCATCAAGTTGAAGTTCATCCAGACGGTCAAGACAAAACTGCATTTGTGTGTCCCTTTGGAACATACAAGTTCTTACGAATGCCATTTGGTTTAAGGAATGCCCCTGCAACCTTTCAAAGGTTAATGGACCGTTTCCGAAATGGTCTTGATGATATTCTCACTCTCACATATCTCGATGACATCATCATTTTGTCAGAATCATTTGAGAAACATCTCTCTGATTTACAAGCTGTTTTCGAAAGACTCTTACTTTTTAAATTGCAAGCAAATAGAGATAAATGTCATTTCGCTTCATCTCGTGTCAAATATTTAGGATTTTGGATTACACAAGAAGGAGTTGAAATTGATCAGGAAAAAGTTTCCTCCATTCAGAAAATGCCACCTCCCAAAAATGTTAAAGAAGTACAATCCTTCCTTCAAACATGTTCCTGGTTCAGCAGATATATTCCTGCAGAAATATCACGACCTCTTAGTGATCTTACAAAGAAAAAAGCTTCATGTGAATGGGGTTTCACCCAGCAAAATGCCTTTGATAACTTAAAAACTTGTCTCATGACACCTCCTGTGTTGAAGCAATCTGATGGAAATAAACCATACGTTCTTCGGACAGACGCTAATGATTATGTCCTTGGTGCTTGTTTACTTCAAGGCTCAGGCTCTGAAGAACACCCTATTGAATATGCTAGCAGATTGCTTTCTCAAGCAGAGCGAAACTATTCAACTACAGAACGAGAAGCTCTGGCTGTCGTATGGGCCCTCAAAAAGTTCCGTGGTTACTTAGAAGGTTCAGAATTAACAGTGGCATCTGACCACCAACCTATGAAATGGCTTTTGACTCTTAAGTCCCCAACAGGAAGACTAGCTCGATGGGCTTTAGAAATTCAATCGTTCAACTTGAAAGTTCAAAATGTACCTGGAAAAGCAAATGTCATTGCGGATATACTTTCACGCCCAGTTTGTGAAAAAGAAATTTCCTCTCCTGAAATTTGTAATATTGTGATAGCAGACATGCCTGCAAGAACTTCAAAGGAAATGAAATTATTGGACGCAATTATCAATTGAAAGATGATAATTTGCGTCCAATAATTGAAAGCTTTGAATCATCACCGAAAGATGAAAATTTTGTAAACGGAACCGGAAGAGGATATTTGATGAACCAAGGAGTCCTCTATCGCTTTGTTCCTGATGCGGATACTGAAGAGTCACAACTTGTTGTTCCATCTCATGAAATTTCAAACGTGTTAAAACAATACCATGATGCACCTACTGCAGGTCATTATGGTGAAGATGGAACTTATCATAGAATAGCCCAGCGCTATTACTGGATAGGAATGCTGTCTTCCATTGCTACATTGGTAAAGAAATGCCCGGAATGTGCTCGGTACAAGTCTACTAATTTGAAACCTGCTGGACTTTTAAGGACACCCATCCAATCTCAAAGATTTGAGCCACTGTCATTTGATTTGTTTAGACCATTACCCCTGGGCGCTACTGGTAAACGTTGTATCTTTATCGTTGAAGATTGCTCAAGCCGCTGGATAGAACCTTTTGCTCTGGAATCAGCCACTGCAAAAGAATGTACAATCACACTGATAGAAGAAGTATTTCTAAGATATGGTATTCCCAGACGCATTATAAGTGATAATGGCCCTCAATTCATTAGCGCCGTCCTCCAACAAATATGTTTTGTTCTTCAAATAGATCAGTGCCTTACTCTAGTTTATCATCCTCAGGTTAATCCTGTAGAAAGGAAAAATCGTGATCTAAAACCTCTATTGCCTATTCTTGTGGGAAACGACCACGATTGTTGGGAAGAAAAACTTCCGTGTATTCGTTTTGCTATGAATTCAGCTGTTTGTGATACTACAGGACATACACCTACCTTCCTGCAATTCGGAAGAGAATTAAGAACTGTAGACGATGTAGTTCAAGATTTTAGGACTGTTGTCGAAAACGATAATTTCGTTCCAGAAATCGCACCGTATTTGAAAAGATTTGCAAACATTACAAATGACATACGAGAACGTATCGAAATAAAACAAGATCAACGAAAAAAATACTACGACAAAAATCGACGTCAAAATTTTTATTCTCCTGGTGATAAAGTTTGGGTTACTTTGCCCCCCCATAAGTAACACCATAAACAAAAAAAACTTCAAAATTTATTCCAAAACGGGACGGACCATATTTGATCCTCACCCAGAAGTCTCCTACTTCATATGTGATAGCCAGCCTTGACAAGCCATCTCAGCTGATAGCGACCTACGTTACATCTGCTCTTTCGCCCTTCAGAGATGTGGATGCTTCTCCAGTTGTCCCTCTTAGAAAAAGAGGTAGACCGCCAAAACCCGTCGTGCCACCACGCACTACTACTCAACACCCTCCTTGTGTGCCCGAGTCATCTACATCAAATCACCTTGCCGAGAAACTCAAAGAGTCACAACAGATAACACAGGCTGTCAAAATACCTCCCAATACTTTTAGTCCTGTCTCTTCGTCGGGATGTCATTAGAGACAGGGGGGGGGGGAGATTGTAGCAGCCACTATTGGCTGTAACCGGAACTGCTGCGCCACCTAGACTAATGACCGCAAACCTCGAAAACACCAGTAAAGCTCAAGCAACGGGCATGGACGCATCTCAAACTTTTCTATGTGTTTGTGAAATTTTTAGAATTATGTGTGACTTACCTTTTTTCCTAATACATAATTGTTACACAAAACCTACTTTATTAGAACCCCCGAACACCCCCACCACAGTACAATATTTTTAAGCCTCAAATTTCGATAGTCATGTAATTCATTTATACTATTATGTAGGCACTAAGCAGCCCTGATCTATGAATTCCGCATCTCTCTCTTATTTTCTATCAGAGCCCGTAAAATTCAGTTTTAAATTGAAGTGGAAATGATGAAACTGAAATTAATAGAAAGACCTTTTTACTCAATCCAAGCATGTCTTTAAATAAAACTGAGAACTGAAATCAGAGTAGTCCTGCATTGAAATTTTATGTTCATTACAGATATTGAAATATTATAAATTTTTGTAATTTATAATATCTTAAAGAATTATTCAGCGAACATTTCACTGATTCAATGAAAAATTCAGTTTTAAATTTTATTTTTAAATGTATATAAATGCTCTCAACAATATTTAACTTTTTTGGTTTATAAATATACTTCAAAAAATCATGAATCGTAAATATTCTGTAAAATATCCTTTATACTTCAACTTCTAAATAAATAAACAACGTTTCTATCTTCTTGCATCAAATTTGGCCGATTTATTCGTTTCTGAATATTGCAAGATTAGAACAATCATCATTTTCATACTCTCGGATAATTACTCTTGAGAAACCTTTATTTGCTTTTTTGAAATGGTCGATAAAGTGATCTAAAATCGTCAGTTTTTATCGAATAGCGATATTGAAATGTTCATAACTCGGCCAGCTTCAATGATTGATTTAGTTGATTAGAGTGCAACTTTTTTTATATAAGGTGTTAATGTCTCAAGAATATTTTGTTAAATATGATTCACAGGTCATATGATATATGTAAAAATGGAAAAGTCTTGATTCATCAGAATTTTTTTATCTCAATTTCTAGGAATATAATTATATAATTCACATAGACCATTTGTTAAGCGATGTATGTCAATTACAAAGAGTTTACAAATTAACTTTTGGGCTCCGATTATAGAAGACATCTTGTAGCTATTAAGACATATTTGTCGTAAACAAAACTGTTTAATTGAATTAGTTATATATGTATTGTAAAATATCATAGAAAACGTTTACTTGCATTTTCTCCCCCCCCCCCCAAATTTTTTCATATTTGTTTCATTTTATGCAGACATGTGCTGAAAATGACATTTTTACATGTTTAATTCGGAATGATAGTTGATTTACTTTTTCTCATGTGAGAACATGATATTGTTTTGATTAGAAAGTTTTGATGCCTCCAAAATATGAAGGTATAAAATATTTTTATTTGCTTTTACCAGTATTGCATTATTAATTATTCCATATGCTACTTTCAAAACAGATGAATTTTCAAATGGTTGACCTGCTTTTACCAGCATAGGTTTATTATTACGTATGCTTCTGTGAAATCAGGTGCGTTTTTATTTCAGCATGGTTCATTAGAATGCAGAGATTCATTGCATACACGAAGACGAGTTCTTTGATTAGAATAACGTATTTTTTTATATATAAGAAAAGGTAACAATTAAAAATCATGTCTTAACTGTTTTAAAACTTAAAAAGAACATGAAATCATTTTTTTTACTTCAAAAGAAATAATTAAGAGTTTATTATGTTTTAGTTCAACATATTATCATTTGCTTTTTGTCCGGCGTTTCTATGAGATGACATCATTTTCCAGTTTGTTTAAGATTTCTTACTTTTAAATAATTAATCTCGTGTTCAGAAGATTAAGGATTGGGTTTTTTGGAGGGAATTCTCTTTCAGTTTTAACTTTCGCCCTTTTGTAATACGTGACTTATTTTATTCATTAATGACATTATAGGCCTTGCTTACTAATTGTATTTCTCAAAATACTGTAAATATTAGAATATAATTTTATTTAAAGCTTTCATTTTTAATTTTCTAGCTAGCAAAACAAAGTTTTGATGCGATGGATAAAAAAGAAAGACTGTTTTTTTTTAATTAAAGATTGTACAATAATATAATCGTGTGACCATTTCAAACCAATTTAAAAAGCATTTTTGAAAAAAAAATGGCTTTAAAGCAAAAGTTTTGGAGCTTGACTGATTTAGAAAAGAAAAATCAGTTTTCTAAATATCGACGAACGCGAAATGTAATAATCATGCGATTGTTCCAAACCGGTTAAAACTGCTGAATGATTTAAATTAATTCAGATAAAAAATGACAAAAATAATAAGGCTCTCGCATGATAATTTAAAATTTGCGATAGTAGATTTCAGTTTTTAAAATTTTTTAAAAAGAGTTTCATTTCTTATTATTTTGTTTTAATTTAATTGTTTTATTGAATTAGTAATTTTGGTATTGCAAACGATAATAACCTTTATTATTTAATTCCAAACAATGTCTTGTATTCATTGTTTAAAAAATATCACATTTTCGATTTATTTATTTCATATAAACGCTTGCTGCTAGTTACATTTTTCTAGATTTTATTTGTGGTACTAACTTATTTTTTTAATCAGATATTTTGAAAATGTGATGACAAAATATTATTAAAAGATGATTTTTTAAAATGCTCGCGCTGATAAAATTTTATTTTTATTTTAAAAAAATAGTTAAAAAATACAATAAAATTAAACTTTAAAAAATTCATTAAAATAGACACACACACACAGTGAGTTTTATTATAAGTATAGATATAATGAATATCACATGTGATAATTATTTACTTTAGGTTATAGATACATTTTAAAATATTACTCTCACAAAACTACTTAAGAATATTATTCTTTTCTTTTTCTTTTTTAAGATTTTTTACAAACATTCAGTTTTTGTACAAAAGCAGCAAAACTGATTTAATGATTTTTTTTCAGTCCGAAATAATATTCATAATTTAACTGTTTCATAGATTGCTTTAACATTGTTCCCATTTTCTGTTTTAAATAGTGGGTACGTACTGTGTCATCTGTACTTAAAAGGAAATCGACAAAAGAAAATAATTTCGAGGAAACAATTTTTTTTGCAGCTCATCAAGTACATTAAAAATAAAATTGTGACGCTTGATTTTTTTTATTAGTAGCTTCCTGCTAAATCACCTAAATATTAATAACAGCCAAACGCAAATCACTGAATAATATTTGCATTGATGAGAAGCAAATTTAGTCTAATATTTTCTTACCGTTTGGTTAAGGACATCTACATAGTGTTTTGTTAAATTTTAAAATTTAATCACCTGATAAGTTTCCTTTTTATTATATTCAACTTCGTAAGGGATGCAAAATATGAGTATTATTATTTTTCTTTCCATGGTATGTCACCGGAATTGCAGAATTGTGTTTTAGAACTTTATCTGAACACGATTTTTTTTTAATTTGAATAATATGAGTTTTTTTAAAACCTCACAGTACCTCACTTTACTCGAACGCCTCACAGCCTTAGGCAGTATCAACTTGGCTGTGTTATTTACTTCGCAAAGCTTTGGTTAATTTTAATGATATAAAAAATTGTCCTAGATTTATAAAATGGCTCTGAGGAAACAATAATATATATTCATCAACGGTTTCATCACTGAATCTACTTTCGATTTTTCTTAAATACGGGAAACTATTATTATTATTTTTGATTTATTATCAAAATTTAGCCCCAATTTTATTAGATTTTTGATGCAGATATTATGCCAATGGCAGCATAATTTATCTGTGGAAAATTACTGGTTTACCACTTTTTTTTTTTGCTGCTTTAAAACAAAATAAACCATTTTCCACGAACGAGTTCCATACCTCCAGCATTAAGAAATTTGTATTATTCTTAAACTCTCGGTTTTTATTTACACACCCAATCGCAATATTTCATGATTTAATTCAATCTTTCGTGTGTCAAGATTTCGCGAAAAAAATTTAGGTCCTCGGTTTCGCTTCAAAAATCGTTTTTTAAAGTACCTTCAGAAACTCCACAGATGTACTGTAACGACACTTAAGTGTCTAATTCTTTAAAAAAATTTCTTTTATCTCTAAAAGTTACAAGACTAATCGCAAATGCGTTCTATCAAGACAGTTATCTCAAAACCTTGTACTGCTGTCATCTTCCCAAAGAATGAGCATCAGAAGCAGTTGTAATCCACACTGATTCCCTATTTTGCTGTTTCTTCATTTTTTTCTTTTAAGAGAGAGAAAGGGGATTTTTTTACGATTTTTTCTCAATACTTATTCGCTTTGAAGTGTTTTTTTTTTTTTACTTCCACATTTCAACTTATTCACCGCTTGATATCGTTGCATATCGAGAATCAAAACTTATAAAAGAATATTATTTATTTCCAGGCTGAGAAAAAAAATCAATATACATAAATAAAAAAAAAGAGCATTCGACAACTGAAGAAGATTTATGAATATATTCATCATATGTTTCCAGCTGAACTCGAAGTACCTTCAGGTCCCATAAAATTTTCCGGTCGGTTCTTCGAAAAATCTCGAATGAAAACACACACACACACACACACACACACACACACACACACACACACACA
>JAOUZG010014698.1:604125-620299 GCA_026289955.1 Argiope argentata | reverse complement strand
TATATATATATATATAGCATTATCATTCTCTCTCCCTTATTTTGTATACAATCGTAATGCTTCCCTCGTTTTTGCATAGAATAACATTTTTAATGGTTGAAATTAGTAGGACCCTTACTTCAACCGGACAGAACTGGTGAGAATCAAACGTCATATATATAATGAAAAGAATTGACATTTCTCTATATTTTTTAGGTTACTGTTTTGCTGGATTAGAAGCAATCATTCCCGAGCTCAGAATTCCAAAATTAACTGTGTAGAGAATATTACAACTTTAATAATTGGTATACTCATTCAGAACACAAAATCGGCATCTAATATCAAACAAATAAACCCTTTCTTAAGCAAAATAAAAACATCCTTTTCGAAAAATGTGGTTTTGAAAGAAAAATGTAACTTTGATCTAGATAGAAGCATTAATTTCACATTTAGCAAAATTTTTACATTTTGCAAAATGAAAACAATTTTTCTTGCAAAAAATTCATCATCACTTGCAGTTTTGTATTCTTATTCTGCATGTTTCTGTTTTAAAAAGCTCTTGAGTAGGTCCCATTTTAAGCATAAGTGGGCGGTATGGTAAAGATAAATGACATTATACCTGAACTAAGAAATGAATTAACTGTATCAGAGGATATATATGATAAATCTTTGCTGATTTATTCAAAACGCCAGTCCTTATACCATATGAACTCCATCACATATGTCCGAGTGTTATCAAGTTAATGCAATTCTGTATAGGTGTCGAGGGTGTTAGTTTGGAACAAATTTTTAAACCCTTTAACAAATACAATACCAGGCTATTTTTTAAAAAATTATTGAAAGGTAATAAATATGTTATAGACTCTAGCGAAGCAGAAATAGAATTTAAACAACTTTAAATTAATAATGATGATAGGTTATCCTTTTTTAGGGGGGGTAGGAGGTTTCCCCAAAGAGGTTTAAATTAGAATTAAATTTTTTCCCTTAATTTAATGTTTAGATAAAGAAGTATATCGTTACTCTCAGAAAGCAATTATAGTCATTATCATAAATTGGAGTTGGAAAAATCTAAAGCGAAAAGATAATAATTAATATCAAAAGACACCAGCCAATATGTGTGCTTTTAGTATATATTGAGGAATAAACGAATAAAAACAGAAATGCAAAGTTCATAAAATATCAAACTTGAATTTAGATTTTATATGCGGAAATGAACTTGAAAATCAAAACCTATTTTGTATTATTGAGCTTAAAGAGATTAGTGATGTATTTTGGGGAACCATTTTCTTTCATTGAATCGATGAAATATTTTTAATAAACTATGTTTTATTCTACTTTAAAGTATATTCCTCAGAAAGGTAAAGGTCTATTTAAGTGATTTAAATATGGCAATTTTTTCTTATTTATGCAATTTGGAAAATACTTCTTTTAAAGTAAGCAATGTCAAACAAATATTCTTCTTATCCTAATAATTATAACATTAAAGTAAACAAAAATCTATAGAATGATAACTGTGAGGAAAACACAAATAATTCTATTTACTGACCAATTATTATATATTTGTTAATTGATAAAGTTGTATCACTAAAAAATGAAGTTGAAGTCACAACTCATGTTCTGTCATGGCCTCAAAATTTAATTCCCTGAGTATTAGATACCCTATTCTATTTAAGAAATAGTTTTCAAATTTCGCATGTGAAAATATCCTGTTTAGACATCCTTATTCTTTATATTTTTCATTTTCTACTATTAGCTCCCATTATATCTTGTTCTATCATCTAGATTTATAAATTTTTTGCTCTTCATTTTCCCTCTAAATTTAATCTAACCCCTAATATAAAATAAACTATCAAAAATTTACCTAGCATTCTTAAAGAAAATTTATCAGTTTTACCGTGAGAAAAAAAGCAAATATTTCGAAGATAAGGACCCTTATTAACTCAATTAATCTAATCAATGCGAGAAACATGCATTCTCTATATCCCCTCTAGATGCACGCCAAGTTTTCCTGCCAAATGTGATTAAATCCCAGTAAACCTACCATGTGAGCGCAAATGACACCCTCTAATGAGTTAGTGATAATGAGACTGAGCGCAAGTGACACAATCCCCAAAGAAAGAAAGGGAAGGCAGATTTTATGACCCTATTCCCTGCTTTAAATGGTGCGAAAAAAAATTCATTGCTCGAGAAGACGGAACTACCACGAGATCCTACAGTCCATGCCACTCAACAAGAGACATGGCCAAGGTCTTCAATTTTCCACCACAATAGGAAACAGCTTCTGATTGAAGCGGGCTCTCCTTGAATTGCACAAGTTTTCATTGTGCACCCTCTGGTTTGGGGGAGTCGTTAGGATGTATCCTTTTTAAATACTCTATTTCTTTCTTAAAGTAAAATTTTTTTTAGCTGATAGAAAAAACAGGGGGAAATAGATTTCATTAAAAAAAAACTCTATAAATTGTTATTTTATTGAATTCCTATAAACAGATTAGGTTAATTAAATTCTGTCAAAATACGAATTTTCTTTTAATATATTTAAGGTTGTGTGTCAGGAAATTTCTGTCTAATTTCTTAAAAAGCGCTAACAGTGATTTAGTATCAATACAACATGTTAATAGTCTTGGGGGTTTTAATTAGTAGTATCCTTACTTAAACCGGACGAAGCTGATGAAAATAAAGTATCATATATCCGATGATAAAAACTTACATTTTTCTCTATTTTTTAGGTTAGTGTTTTGCTAGATTAGAAACAGTCAATCCAGAGCTCAACATTCCGAAATTGACTGGTTAGAGAATATTTCAACTTTAATAAGTGGTACTCATACAGAATACAAGATCGGCTTTTTTATAACCTTTCTAAAGCAAAATCAAAATTTCCTTTGCCGAAAAATGTTATTTGAAAAGACAAATGTTGCTTAGATCTAGATACAAGCGTTAATTTCACCTTTAGCAAAATTTTCACGTTCAGAAAAGTGAAAACAATTCTTGCAAGAAACTCATCATCACTTACAGTTTTCTGTTCATATTCTGCATATTTCTTTTTTTTAAAAGCTCTTTAGTTGGTCCCATTTTCAGCAAAAGTAGACGGTATGGTAAAGATAAATTCAGTTAATTTTTAATGACATTATACCTGATCTAAGAAATCAAATAACTTTACCAGTGGATATTTGATAAATTTTTGCAGACATTCAAAAAGCCAGTCCTTATATCATATGAACTCCTTTACATACGCCCAAGTGTTATTAAGATAATGTAGTTCTGTGTAGGTGTCAAAGGTGTTAATTTAGAACAAATTTTTAAACCCTTCAATTAATACAATACCCAGCTATTTTTCAAAAATAATTTATTGAAAGGTAATAAATATGATATAGACTTTAGCGAAGCAGAGCTAAACTAAATTAAATTGAAATAACCTAAGAAATTGGCTTCTGCAGCATTTCAGGGATATGATTCATTTTTAACATAATTCGTTCAATGAATTTTTTAAATATAACTTTATCTATTTATGTACAGTTTTATATAATTTTATTATTTTTGTAAAGTATATCATTTTTTAAAGTTTTTAAATATATTTATATTTATTATTAATTTTATTTTTTGCAGTTCAATTATGTAGATACGAAGAAAGAATACAGTTATCTGTCTCGATGCTTAAAAGATTTGTACAAGGAAAAGTGTGAAACTAATTTTAAACAAGATGGAAACTTCAAAAGGTAAAAATCTTTTGCTTTCCTCTGTACTCTCCTAGTAGTGATACATTCTTTGCGAATGTATGTATCAGTTCGCCTTCCAGTGATACATTCTTTGCAAATGTATGTATCAATACGCCTTCCTGTGTTTACTAGACATGCGCAGAGATACATCCTTTGTAAATTCATGTATCAATGCGCTTCAAAGAATACCTTACTGCGCATACTCCATCACGCAGGGTTTACCAGAGAGAGCTGTGCGGAGATAAGCAGTAACCGGTTTGACGATACAAAAGGTAAACAAGTTGGCGACATCCAGACCATCCACGATAAAGTAAGTACCCCCCCCCCAAATTCGATATACCACTTAATAATGATTAAATGAGGAAAATTGAAATTCACAAACAAAATGAACAAAAAAATTCACAAGTGAGTTCTAATCTGAAAATAGAAATTACAAACTAAAGATAGTAATAAGATCTAATTAATCCAAGGAAAAACAAATAGTCAAATTAGATGTAAAAATTTTATAAGCTACAAGTATAAATAAACTTTTGTTTCCTAGTTAGCCCTAACTAGAACGTTAAATTAACCCTATTTAGTACGTACTAATTCTAAATACCAAAATAAGTAAAGTAAAATAAATCTAAATAATATGAATAAATAATGAAAGATAAATAAAGAATACAAATTAATAATATAAGAAAGAACAAAAATAAATTTCTTATCTCTACAAACAGATAAAAGGTATATGCGATTCAACACACACGTCTCACAAACAGGCAGGGCAAACAGAATAATGATTTAATTAATATTGTTACATAGAGCCCGCGCTAAATGACCAGAAGAGCGTCATCAATGGTATACGTCATATCCGGTGAATTCTGTTCATTTTAGTAAACGGTATTTACTCTAAATACCGTCTCTTTGGAGGTCTCCTGATTCGGGTTGAGCGTCGGAGTGGCACATCAGTTTTCGGCTTTCCGGAAGCGTCGGGTACCGACCCAGGTGCATATCATCACCTGGAGTGGCAGGTACAGGTACATCTCTAGATTCAGGGACAACTTCAGGTACAGGTGCAGGCAGTTCCAATTCAGCAACATCATCGGATACTGGCTGATCTGGAAAATTCAATTCTTTATCGTAAATTGGAATTTCAGTAGCAGTTTGGGATAACTCAATCGACTTCCCACATTTCCTTATTTGATCTACGTCTCTCTTCCAAATATCATTTCCAACTTGTATGCTATAACTCAAAGTTCCATCTCTGTTTATAATTGTTCCAATTTTCCATTTGTTAGGTCCGGAATAATTTCTTTCGGCTACTTTTTCCCCTTCCTGAAACTCACGCAAGATAGATTCTGTGTCAAGTCTCGAACTCTCTTTCTGAACAACTTTATCTCTCAAATTTGGTTTAAACAAATCAAGCCTAGTGCGAATACATCTCTTCAAAAACAAGGCACTCGGAGTTTCTCCCGTGAGAGAATGTGGTGCTATTCTACACTGTAATAAAAAATCTTTGTAATTGCACGTTTAGATCTCCAGAATCACCTCTACTTGATTTCAACGAAGCTTTGAATAACTGCACTATTATTTCTGCCTGTCCGTTTGTAGCAGGATGGTATGGTGCTGAAGTTATATGTTTAATATTATTCAGTTTCAAAAAATGTCGAAATTCGTAACTAGTAAAACTTTCGCCGTTATTACTAACCAAAGTTAAGGGAATTCCATAATGAGCAAAAAAGAATACGAAGATGATGAATTGTAAAACTAGCTGTAATATTTTTCATCGGAATGACTTCTATCCACTTCGAATATGCATCAGAGACTACAAAAACATTTTCCCCATAAAAGGACCAGCGTAGTCAACGTGTATCCTTTGCCAGGGTCCAATTGGCTATTCCCACGCATGTCGATTTATCCTTGCTGGTTCGTTCCTCGTTACGATACAAGCTGAACAGTTCTGGACAAAATTGGCTATACTGGCATCAATACCTTGCCAATAGCAGTAGCTTCTAGCTATGGCCTTCATTTTGACAATTCCAGGATGTCCAACATGAAGTTCTTCCAAAACTTGATTCTGGTACTTTTCAGGAATGCATACTCTATGACCATACATTATGCAACCATTTTGCAATGAAAATTCAGATTCTCTACCTTTACAAGGCACAGGTAACTCAGTTCCATATTTTAAACTTTCATACAGCTCGAACAATTTCCTATCAGTTTTAGTAGCTCTAGCTATGTCAGTTGCTGTAACAGACATTAATTCAATTTGCAAAATATTTGTCACGTCTGCTTCAGTCAAGTACTCACAGTCCCTGTCAACTAGTGGTAACCGTGAAAGTGCATCGGCATTGCCATGATTCTTAGTGTTTCGATACCTGATTGTATAACTGAATGCTTGGAGAAAAAGTGCATAATGAACCATTCGTGTTGCTGATAGATATGGTAAACTACGATTAGGTGCGAAAATTGATACTAGGGGTTTATGATCGGTTACGAGATCAAAATGTCGACCAAATAAATATTGATAAAATCTCTTCACTCCCCATACGATACTCAATGCTTCCTTGTCTATCTGCGAATAATTTCGTTCCGTTTTAGTCAATGACCTTGATGCAAACATTGCTGGTTTTTCTGAGCCATCTGGCATAATGTGACTTAAAACTGCTCCGATTCCAACTGGTGATGCATCAGTTTGTAATACTAGAGGTAACTTAGGATCATAATGGCATAAAATTCGGTCTGAAGCAATTTCTTGTTTCAATACCTTGAAAGCTTTTTCACATTCTGCAGTCCACAAAAATTTAGTACCCTTCTGCAGTAAATTATTGAGAGGAGCGACACGAGTAGATAAGTTGGGAATAAATATTCCGTAGTAATTGACTAAACCCAAAAAACTCTTCAAATCAGATACAGTTTTTGGAACTGGTACCTTCGTAATTGCATCGATTTTTTCTTGTGTTTTATGGAGGCCGAATTTATCAATTGTATGTCCACAAAAATTCACAGATTTCTTAAAAAAATCACTTTTCCACTTATTTACTCTGAGACCATATTCTTGTAGTCTTTGTAGTACTAATTCTAACCTTTCAAAATGCTCTTGATCGTTTCTTCCCGTTACGGTAATATCGTCTAAAAATACGTGTACCCCGCGATGCCCGATAAAACTTGTTCAATGGCTCTCTGCCACACTGCCGGAGCTAAGGCTATACCATAATTCATTCTCTTGTAACGGAACAACCCCTTGTGAGTATTGATCGTCAATAGATGTCGGTCCTGCTCATCAACTAACATTTGAAGGTATGCCTCAGATAAGTCGATTTTAGTAAAGAACTCTCCTCCTGACAGTTCAGCAAATTGTCCTCGATACGGGGTAAAGGATACTGCTCAATTTTTAGTCCCGGGTTGATAGTCACCTTATAATCACCACAGATTCGTAGGTTCCCATTCTGTTTGATAACAGGAACAAATGGTGTAGCCTAATCACTATATGTCACTGGCTCAATGATGTCTTCTGCAACTAACCTATTAAGTTCAGTTTCTATTCTTTCTTTTAAAGCAAATGGGACTGGTTGAGGTTTAAAAAATATCGGTTTGTAATTAGCTTTCATTTGAAAACGGCAACAAAACTTTTCCAGTTTCCCGATACCCGGAGAAAAAATTCTCATACTTTTGAAGCAAGATATTTAATTTATTGGTTCGAGAATTACAATTTCCAACCCGAACTGCTTTAATTGAGCTCCAGTCTAATTGGAAATTTCTCAACCATTCACGACCAAAAACTGCGTTTACTTTTGCATGTACCAAATAAATAATTTCTTAATTGATTTGATATTTGTATTAAATTTGCACCACTGCTTGGCCAGCTGATGTTATCATAGAATTATCGAAATTCCGAAGCAATAATTTGGTAGGCTTAATGGCTACATCCGGACAAAGCTCCTTAAATTCATTCACATTAATACAACTAATAGCAGCTCCAGTATCTAATTCAAATAAACATTTATTCCCTTCAACAAAAATTTCTAATAAAATCTTATCCCTTGCATGTCGAGGTGATTTAACGCTATTAACTGGTACAATTTCAGAACAAGATTCCATTTGTTTAACTGTTTCGTCACGTTTTGAGCGGCAGACTTTTGCCAAATGTCCGTTCTTTAAGCAATTCCTACCCTGAGTGTTCTTGTGCTTACATTCGTGAGCTAAATGTTGAGTACTATCACATCTGTAACATTTCCGAGATTTATCAAACTTCTTTGTAGGTTCAAATTTCTTAAATTTAGAAAAATCTTTTTTGATAGTTTTATCTTGCGAACTATGTCATTTTTTTATCGATACCATTTGATTCTGAATTTCACACACATCTCTCTGAGCAGATTCCATTGCGAATGCAATGCTCTTAGCTTTTTCGTATGTTAACTTATCCTCAGCTAACAGCTTTTTCTGTATACTTTCGTTTTTGAGACCCATCACCAATTTATCACGGAGCATCGTACTTAAATTGCTCCCAAAGTTACAGTGTATCGACAATTTGTAATTCGGCACAATAATTTGTAATGGACTCACCTTCAAATTGCTTCCTCTTGTAGAAACGAAACCGTTCTGTCATCTCTAGTGGTTTAGGATTCAAATGTCTGAAAGTAATTTTACGATATCTTGATAAGTCAATTCAGAAGGAATGTTCGGAGTGGCCAGATTCTTTAACAATTTATACGTTGTTGCTCCCATAAGGCTTAAAATAGCAGGGACTTTCATTCTATCTTCGATCCCATTAACAACGAAATAAGATTCTAAACGTTCCACATAACTGGACCAGTCTTCCACAGACGCATCATAAGATTCAAAATTAATGTTCGAAGATCCCATCCTCGTCGCCAACTCTTTTATCATGTATGTCAGGTAGGCCGAGAGACGATACGATTCGTTTTACATACACACAAAGAACATTTATTAGCATTAAGATACGCAGGCACGAACGAGCATAACAACAACTACAACGAACAAGTTCAACACGAAAACTACGTCACACAGGTTCTCTCATCTGGCTGTTGCCAGATACATAGCACTTATCTAAAATATACATTGAGAAACGGTTGGTATTGAGTCGCCCATTGATAAAATACATCAGGGAATGGTTGGAATTGGGTCGCCCATTGATAAAACACATCGGGGAATGATTGGAATGACGTCGGCCATGAGGAAGCACGTCGGGAAACGATCGGAAATTTCATCGAAAAGAAGTCGGCGCGATCATCGCTCGGCGTTCCGCCGTGGGACAAGACCAATGTTGGCGCGATCTCGGCCCGACGTCACCCGTTCTGTGTTACAATGTGTGGCCAATGGTTGGACGACGATCTTTTGCTGCTTGGGTCTGTCAGCTGGAAGAGGAGGTTCTATCTCATTAGATCACTGAATGAGACAGTTTGCAGGGTTGGCAAGTTTTAATCACTCGCTTGAGGGCTTGACGACCTCGGAGTATCCAAAACTCCGAGCGTAATTCTGAAAGAACTTCACGAATTCCCAAGTGATGTAGATGAATCTAATCAACAAGTGCACAAAACAATGAAATCCTTTAAGTAACATTAGATGTTTCTGTTCAAATGATATCCGTGCGAATTGTAGCCTATCACCAAGTCGTAAAATTTTATCTTTTAGAAAAGGGTGAAAATGAGAAATTTTTGTGGATTTTGGTAAAGAACGATTATTCTCATACGCATTAATTTCAACAGAAAAATACTGTTTTTGTACAACTGAAATCCAATAGTTTCTTGCCTTATTCAGCTAATCAGTAGTTAATTCTGAAGTAAAATGTTGTCGAGATTTACAGTTGTGAAGAAAACAATAAATCCGAGCTGTTATTCTCAGGAGTTTTGTGTATGAGCTGAAGCGGGATATACCGATTAAAGTTTGATGTACACAATGTTTGGGTCTTTACTTGACGAGAATATGCATGACGAATTCTATATACACTAATAATTTTTCTTTATTTGTTAAAATGTTTTGGACTGGCCAGGCATCAGAAATTTGCGCTAACCAACTTGGGCCGCTCCCCCAAATTTCTAGATATGGTAATTCAGCTGGGAACACTCCACGAGAAAGATGATCTGCTGAGTTCTGTGTACCTAGGCGATGGCGCAACTGCACAGGATAAGTGTATTGAAGAATTTCAATGACTCGATTGCATACGAATGCTTTCTATCGATTAGGATAATTTCTTATCCAGATTAATATAACAGTTGAATCACTCCTAAGTGTAGATGTTCGATTATCTAAACCAGTTTCCTTACAAAAAGAGTGAAGCAAACGAGCTCATAGTAAGACTTCCAATAATTCCAACCGTGGAAGTGTAACCTTTTTAAGTGGAGAAAGTCTGTTGCGAATGCAAACTAGTCGAACCTTAGTTTCGTTAAGCTGAGTGAAACAAATGACAATGCTTTACAATAGGCTTTTTCCGAAGCATCGCAGAAGACATGAAGACTCATGTGAGAAGTAGCAGAAATTCCAATCCAGCGAGGAATACGTATCTTGTTTATAGATGATATTTCAGATACCCATTTGTTAAAGCTTTCGGCAATGCCTCGTTGAAAAATTTCGTCCCATTGAACTCCCATAGCCACGTGGTTTGAAAAAGAATTTTTCCGACTGCTATTGCTAGTGCAAGAGGCCTAAAGGATCACACAACTTTTATACAATTTTAAGAAGTAAACATTTCGTTGCAGGAACAGTAAACTAATAAACATGTTCGTTTATGTCTGTATGAAACGCGTCTTCCTTGGTATTCCAGCTAATTCCTAATACTTGTGTATTGCTTTTAAAGTTGATATCATATAGTATAGTTTAGATTCTTGGAGTTTATAATCCATTTAGCTAAAGGTAAACTTATCTGTGCTATTAAATCTTGCATTTCTTGGTAAAGAGTTGTTGCTTGCTCAGCAGTATCTACACCCATAACAAAGTCGTCCAAGAAAATATTATTCTCCAGGTGCTTAGCTGCAGTAGGATATGTATCAGAGTGCGTAGCAGCTAATTCACGAAGAGTAGCAGAAAGAAAACAGGGACTAGAAGTCAATCCAAAAAGTAAACAGGAAAAACGATAAGTATTTCATTTCGCAAGTGTATTTTTCCGTTTGCATCCTCTTCTGACTTAAACCACAGGAATCTAGTACAATTTCTATACTCTTCAGCCAAAATAATTAGCAAGAATGCTTGACGTCCGTCATTAATGATTGCGAATTTGTGAAGTCAAAATCGTAACAATGTTGTAAATATTTCTGGAAGCAAATTGGGACCCTGGTCAAGAACATCATTTAAGGAAGGATGTCCTGGTGTATGAGAAGAAGCGTCTAATACAATTCGCCCTTTTTTTTCGTTATTCTTTTGTTTTTTACCCATATGGTGAGGCAGGTAAAATAGTTTTGGATTCGTTTTAAGGACTTTTATCTGCAAATTCAGCATCTTCAATTAAAAAAAATCATCTTTTATGTTACTTACTTCAATAGAAAAACGAGTAATATTACCGCGAACAGTTTTCCGTTTTCGCTTGAGAAGCACCATTTTGTTTCTAGTTTCATCAGACGTCAGCATTGCAGTAATATGAAGTATAAATACAAAAAATTCAGTAAGAAAGTAAACTTGCCAATGTTTCATAAAATGCAGGAAGTATTAATTTACTGTCCTAATTCACATAGGTTTTCGGCACCATATATTAAATCGTGGGTGTTGATAGCTCAGTTGGATACATACATCAACTCGTCTCCTCACTGAATACTCATTGATTACTTAAAAAAGAAACTACACTCAGAAAACACACCACCGCTTCCGAAGAATCTCAACTCTTTATTGACAAGAGGCCACTTGCAACCAGAAGTAATTCACTTCAGTTTACAAAAGAGTTCTCGCTTCATTTTACTGAACATTCCGCCGCCCGTTGACATGTTTACATTAAACTAATTGTTAATAATCACATCATAAAATATAAATTTTTAACACTGAAATTACAATAAAATATTAAACATTACGCTGCTAAATAATACTTTAAAGAAGATAACTAATAAAATGATAACTATTTTATACAATACACAAGAATTAATCACTTTTCAATAGGTAATAAGCATACCTTTGATATAGGTCTTTTAAAGAGACCCTTTTGGGTTTTTATAGTTACAACTCTAATTTTATTATCATTCCCTGGAAATAACTCAACAATTCTTCCCAATGGCCAATTACAAACAGCCATATTATCTTCTTTGATAATAACTACATTACCAATTTTAACATTTTTCTCAAAACACCATTTCCCACGTTGTTGCAAATTTGAAAGATAATCATTAGACCACTTTTACCAGATAATTTGAGACATTTTAGTTAATTTTTGCCAAATTTTTAATCTATTATCTGGTATTTGAATTAAATTTGGCTCTACAACAGAAGTAATTGTTCTTTCTATAAGAAAATGACCTGGTGTCAAGACATTCAAATCATAAGTAATAAGAGACCTAGAATTTAAAATCCCTTCTATTTGTGTTGTTAAAGTCAGAAACTCTTCATAAGTTAATTTTGAATTTCCAACGACTCTTTTGAAATGGTGTTTAAATGACTTAACCCCAGCTTCCCATAAACCTTCGAAATTTGGTGCTCTGGGTGGCAAGAATCTCCATTCAATACCTTCACTACTGAGATAACCAGATAAAATGTCAGGGCTTTTTACCATGTTGTGTAGACGCCTTAACTCCTTATGGCTCCCAACAAAGTTAGTAGCATTATCTGAGAATATTTTAGAGCATTTTCCTCTTTTAGCAAAAAGTCTCTTCAAAGTAGCAACAAACGCTTGGGACGATAATTCAGTAACAAGTTCTAAATGAATGTATTTCGTTACAAAACATATAAAAAGAGAAACATAAACCTTTTGATAAGTTCTCTTACGTTGATTTTTATACTTAATCAAAAATGGACCTGTAAAATTTACTCCAGTACAGTTAAAGGGGTAATTAACTGTAATTCTTTCTTTGGAAAGAGATCCCATTAACTGCTCACATGCTACTGGTTTTACTTTAAAACAAGTTACACATTTATGTACAACTTCTCTGCAATCCGTTAGACCGTTTAAAGGCCAGAACTTTTGACACACATGAAATAATAAGGATTGAGCTCCAAGATGCAAATTTATTTTATGATAATACTGCAATATCATTAGAGTTACTTTACTTTTTGAAGGTAATACAATTGGGAATTTTTTATCAGTACATAACTCACTGTTACGCAATAACTCGTATAAGACCACTCTCGTCCAAAAGAATGCAAATTTTTTTATTGACTGTCCTTACTTACCTCACCCTTTTTCTCAAGGGAATTGATATCTTTCGCAAAAGAATCACTTTGCACCAGCTTTAATATAAACACTTCAGCATCTTTTAACTCACCAGGGTCTAGTGCATCTTTTTTCTTTTCAACCCTATTTTTACAATTACTTATAAACCTGAAAATATAACTTAAAATAAGGATTATTCTACAATAGTTATTAATTAAATTATTCAAATTATGAGCAAAATTACAAGCTTCATTACTAAACACAGAAAAACAATTAGAGTTGCGATTATTAATGTTCGTCAGTTCATCTGAAAAGTCATCTTGAAAGGCGGCGGCTGGAATTTCCCTGTCTGGATAGTCTCTACCGGGCAGGAACTCAGGACCATTAAGCCACAAAGAGTTTTCGTCCAACTTGTCTGGATCCACACGCCTGGAAATTAAGTCAGGTGGGTTGTTGTGGATACGTGTCTCCACTGGTTCGCCTTGGTTAATGCTTGTATTGTTGCAACTCGGTTTGTCACAAAAATGTTTAAGTGACAAGGTTCTTTTTGTAGCCAACACAACACAATCATGGAGTCAGACCCCAGATAAGTGCTGGTTATATCCAATTTGAGGGCGGAAATTACTCGAACTATTAATTTGGAAAGCAGAACTGCTGCACAAAGCTCGTTAATTCTCGTTACAAAGAATTGTCAGACGTTTTAATGGCGACACTCTAGATTTACTAGTTATTAATTTTACACACACTTCACCAGTTTTGGAATGCGATTTGCAGTAAATCGCTGCTCCATAAGCAGCTTCGCTAGCATCCGCAAAGCCATGTATTTCAATCAAATCTGGGTTTGGAAGTAATATACACCTGTCAACTCTAATACCATTGATATTGTTGGAATTCCTGGCCTCACCGTAACGTGATGTATCACTTTCGAGCAAGCGCATTGGTGACGTCAGGAAAAAATCCCATGATCCCACATTAACAGATGTGAGTTTCAGTTTCGGTTCTAGGGTTTTTGTGTAGCTTTAGTAGGATTCGGGGTGTGAACGGATCCAGAGATGGTTGTAGGCGACGTGAATGATTCCTACAACTAAAATGATATATGCATATTTTTTTTAAATAATTATCTGTGCCTGTGTCCTCGTCAAGCAAATAAAAAATAGATGAAAATGAAAACCCTCGACTAATGCTTTCGATGTTATGTTCTGATTCACGTTGCAATACCTCGATTCTATCTCATCTAGAAGTTCCCGGAACGACAAGGTAAGAGTGAATTTTATCTTACATTTTGATAATTGAATTTGGGGCTTAGAAATCCCAAAATCTGGAATCCCTGCCGGGATTTACATATATTGAATTTATGTGAATAGATATTGAATTCGAGGTATTTAGAATTAGAATTTGTGAAATTATTAAAAATGGATGTGAAAGCATTAAAAAATTAAGAACTCCTACAAGGAGTAATTTTACGAGATCATTGAATAAAGCTTGCGAAATTTTGGAAAACAAAGCAGAGGACACAGATATATTGGCGGCACAGATAGTCCTTTTAGAAAAAAAGTATCAAGAATTAAATGATCTAGATGCAAAGATTTTAGCTATTTTACAAAGCGATGCCTCGTGCACGCAAGAAAATTTTGATTTAGATTATGAAACAATTACTGCTTATGAAGATGGATTTATAGAAACGCAACAAAACTACAGAGGAGATTAAACTCGTTAGAAAAACCTATTAACGATGTTACTCTATTGAAAGATTCAGTCGATAACACTAATCGAAAATTTAGACTTCCGGAACTGGAATTAAAATAATTTAATGGAAACATCAAAGAATGGCTTCAATGGTGGGGGCAGTTTAAAAAGATACACGAAGATATAGATATAGTAGATGACGATAAATTCCAGTATTTGTTGCAATCAACACTTAAGGGTTCGCCAGCAAGGCAATTGGTAGAATCTATCCCTCCAACAGGGAAGAATTATGAGGAAGCTGTCAAGTGTTTGAAGCAGCGCTTCGGAAGAGATGATCTGCTGATTGAAGTTTATATTAGGGAGCTTCTTTCAGTGGTAATAAATAACGCGAATCCTCAAGGTCAAAAGTATTCACTAGTAAAATTATACAATACTTTAGAAGGACAGCTGAGAGCATTAAAATCCTTAGGGGTTGCAGATGATAACTTTTCAGCTATATTGCTATATCCTCTTGTAGAGTCTTGTTTACCCAGCGATTTATTGAGGATTTATGAACGTAATCAAACTGAATTAAATACAGCATTAAGTTCAGGGAGTGATAGGTTAACTCAACTCTTAAACTTTCTTAAAAAGGAAATCGAATCGGAACAAAAAGTAATAATTGCGCGTTCTTCTTTCGATTTAGAAAAGCATAAAAAACCAAAGAATCATCACTTTCGAGAAAAGGCAAAGCCGTCTGGTTTTGATTTATTTAATAACTCCAGACAAAATTCGTATCCGGTTGATTCAAAAAGTAAGTAATGCGCTTTTTGCGATAAATCGCATTTGACTCAAGATTGTAGATTTGCGAAAGGTTTGACTTACGAAAAGAAGAAGGAAATTCTTTTAAACCGTGGAATTTGTTTCAGATGTTTAAATTCTAAATCCAAACACATATCGCGTTTCTGCAAGCAAACAATTTGTTGTTTTAAATGTAATGGAAAACATTTACCTATCATGTGTAATGCTAATTATGTATGTCCGAGTACTAAAAATAATGAAAAAAATTCGGAAGAGAACATTACTTTAGATAGTACTTTAACTAACAAAACATGCCTTAAGTCAAGTTCGTTTACAAACATTAGTAGTGAAAATTTGTGGGAATGGTGAAACGAAATTAATTCGGTGTCTCTACGATACAGGGTCTCAAAGATCCTACATTTCAAAATACGTTGCAGAACAAATGGATTATGAAGTTATTAGTGAAGAATCAATTTTGCATTCTTTATTTAGCGGAGTTGAAAAGGCGGAAAATCATAAAATATACCGGGTACGTTTGAGTAATATAGACAATAGTTATCATTGTAATTTTGATGTGTTGGACCAGGAAAAAATTTGTTCCGATATTTCCAGAGTAAAATTATCACCCTATGTTAAAGAACTTAAATCTAATAGAATGTTTTTAACTGATGTAATGCATTCCTATGATGACCAATTGTTGTATCAGTCATCTCCATTAGAAATTCAT
>JAOUZG010014698.1:564755-591449 GCA_026289955.1 Argiope argentata | reverse complement strand
ATAAATTAATTTTACAATAAAACAAATTAATTTTTAAATAAAAAAAAACAGTTTTGTTGTGAATTGTTGAGTTGTTCTAAAACTTTCGGAAATCTGACGGAAAAATTTTACAAATTTGTTTATATGGAGGCGATAGTTATTTTCGTTTTATCTTGCTCTGATTTAGGTACTTGAGGAAAAGAAAGAACATCATGGTTGTCATCCAAATAAAAGGCTGGTTTGACTTAATCTATTGACACAAATTTCTTTTTTCCATTCGCCAAGCTTGTGAAAATTGCGTCATTTTCCCTAATTACTAAATGAGAACCAGAATAAGGATGTAAGAGTAGTGATTAAACGCTATCAACTCTCAGAAACACATGCGAACAGATTTTTAATGCAGTTGGAGGAAATATACAATTTCTTCTACGAGTAGAAGATGACATTGGTTGCAGATACCTCATTTTATCCTGTAGCATTGTGACGTATGTTGGATTACACGTAGGAATTTTGTCAGACGAGAAAAGACAAGATGGCAGTCGAAGAATTGTTGGATACAACAATTCCAAGCATGTAGCCTGTATGTCATTCTTAAAAGCTAAACGCATGCAAAGAATAACAACCGGTATACCGGTATAATATCATCCCACCTAGATGTCTCATGAGCCTTAATTACACTCGAGGTGGCGATGCATTTTTTGGCAAGACCATTAGCCTTTGGTTGATAGGGACAGTAACAAGTTCGATTACTTCCAAGAAGATTATTCAGTTCTTTGTAAAAATTTGATTCAAATTTTCTACTTTCGTCTGTTGTTATGACTGCATTACAACCGAAACGAGAGATCTAGCCAGATAAAAGAAAGCGACAAACAGTCATTTTTGCTGTCGGGTTGCAAAAGTCATTTTTGTTGTTGGGATTACTTCCATCCATCTTGTAAAGCGGTAGTTATTGTGTGACGATAATTTTTACTATTCGACAGAGGAAAAATGAAAACGTTCTCTGATTAGGTAAAGCAAATGTACTAAGTGGTGATTTTGAACGTCGATGAATCTTTAACCTTTGGGAGTGTTGGCAGAATTTTACTCACATCTTAATGCTCTCTTGATATTAGACTACACAAAACGCCATGTAATCATTTTTGTTGATGAAGAAATACCAGGACGAGAGAAACTATAAAGGTGTTTGAAAACCAGTCTGTAGTAATCCTTGGGGATGAAGGAACAAGGAACATATGAGGAGACATCGCATGTAAACGTGATACTTTCTAGGGGAAAATATTGCAATTTCAATATTAAAAATGATAAGTTTGATTGAAAAATCTGTTTGAGTTCATCATCTACTAACTGAGCTGATGCAATATCCTTGTAATTGAGACAGCGTTTCTGGGAAATCGAGTCGATTTCGATCCGAGATAAGACCTCAACTACCTAATTTTCTGCACTAGGAACATGGTGAATATCTTTAGCGAATTGTGAATTAAAATCCAAGTATATCAGTTAATGTGGACTGCATTTGCCAGCTTTCTGTTGGTGGGCACAAATAAGAGGATTTTGATTGGCATAAATTACAAAGCTTTTCTACAGCTTTTTCTACAAAATATTTATCTCTCAAAGCTTCAGTTTTTGATAGCTATTTAATTCAGTCATATTATTATGTCGGCCTTAAACAGTTCTGTTCATTGTATTACTTATCTCTAACTAAATGGACGACTGGAAATCCGCCAGACATCAGCTCTCGCCTGGCGCCTCTATTACTTGCGATTGCGCAGAAGTAAACAGCCGCACGGATTTCACCACAGTTACTTCGAGCTATCTGAATCATTAAATTTCTGGGGCTTTCTTTACTCTTTTGTTTTGAACTCCTTAACATCAATGGGTCACCATCTTTTAGTAAAATATTGCTAGTTATTTCAACGATTAACAAAATTTTAATAATTAAAATGTCGAAATTTTTTTTGAACATCATTTCTGCCATTGACATTGAATGAATGACATATGCACGTGTCCAGCATTAGTAAATTTGTACTGCTTCTTAGAGACCTTTACAAATTAAATCCGACACAGGCTGGTTGAAAAACAATAGAGAGACTTGATTGTTTGATATTATAGAAGCTCTAAGGTAGCCTGTAGAGTTAGTAGTTTAATTTTTCAATTTCCCTATTTCTCGTAAATTTTGCCACAACTGTGCACACAAAAAATAGGTAAAATGGAACTTTGTTATTATTTGTGACCTATCTTTTCCCTTATAGATTTTTCAAAAATTAGAAACAAAAAGCTGTGAATTACGATGAAAAGTTAGAAGATGTGAATTACATATAAAAAATGAGGAAAATAATTTTTTAAAAATAATAATTATTATTTATATATATAATTATAAAAGAAACATTTTAAAAATTCGTTTCTAATATATTAATTCAAAACTGAAACATATCATCTATCTATTTATCCCAACTGTGGCCACACAGAATTATATAAATTTTGCTGAAATTGTTTCTTTCCATATTCTGTAACATTTTTAAATAAAAATTATTTAAAATAATTTGGATTCTATAAAAATTTCATTTAAATTCAGCTATTTCAAAAATATATCACTTCAAATTAAGTTTTCTTTCAATGATTAACACATTTTTTTTTAAATTTTGGACCCAAGAAAGTCACCTAAAAAAGACGTCATGAGCAGAAAAAAATTTAATTTTATCTTCTCTATTACTTAGATATTTTTTTTATACATGACATATGTTGTGAAAAAATACTGTAACGGTAAGCTCTCCTCCCCCCCCCTCACCCCCCAAAAAGAGATTTTTAAAGTTTTCAGAAAAATTTCAATTAAGATTTTTAAAGTTTGCAAAAAAAATGTTAAGGTGGGACATTCCACAGCAATCTAGCACTCACATTGTCCGAGACGTGAACAGATGAGGCGTTTGCCCTGACCAGGGTCTGGATGATGCCTACGTGCTCAAAGAGTACGGCCACGTGCAGGGCACAGCGGGCCCGCCTGCTCTTGGCTGTCACCAGAGTGTTGTCGGATTTGACAAGACGAGCCACACCTTCCAGATAGCTGTTCCGGACGTACCCATGAAGCTCCTCACGGCGCTTCTGAAAGGCAAGGAAAAGGAGATCTTAGAACTCTCATTGAGAAAGCTTATAAATGGAATGGGCCACGTTTTAGATGTGTTTAGCAATCCGCAAAGATTAAAGATCCGGATTACAGGGTTTTGGGTTGCTCGTCTCCTTCCCTCAGCCCAGTATTCAAAATCATAATTTCTAAATTTCATTTTTACTTAGCAGTTTTTGGAATGACAAACTTAATCAGAAACTTCAATAACAAAATTTATCCGAGGTTATTTTCAAAAAAGTTAGCGTCGAATTTAAATTTTTTTAAAAAAATTGCTTAATTATAATAATAGATTAATGTAATAACTCTATAAAACTAAATTTGATAAAAGATTTTAAATTGAAATTTAAAAGTAATTTTAGGCAAAATGTTTAGAAGTATTATACATTTTTAAAAATTAAAAAAAAAAACTCTTTTTCAAAAATAATATCAAAAATGAATTGTCAGAGCTATTAATTTGTACGTTATTCAGCTTTTTGTTCAAAAGTATGAAATACGCTGATTTGCAACTGAATGTGATGGCACGAGAAAAAAATTGCAAGAACGATGTTCTAAAATTGTCCTAAAAGTGATATTTGATTTTAATTTGAATCCTTTTGAGACCCTCGTAAAGCAAACGAAAGCGTAAAATTGAATTATTTTGAAAAGACAACAAGAAATCTCCTATCCCCCACCGCTTTCCAAAGTTGCTCGACCCCAGACAAATGTCTGTTTAGCTTATTTAATAATCTGCCCCTGTGATAAGTTCTAAATCCGAACTACTGTCACGTATAGAAAGCAATATTTTATTTCATCTAGAGCATATTTTTCATTTACGCTAACTGTGATGAAACATTATGTACATTACTTATAATAAGGTTATTATTTTGCAATGGGATTTTCTCTATTTAGAGACCAATGAAGAATTAAAAACTGAAGTAACTGATTACCATCCACTGGTGGAAGATAGAAAGTTGGATTTCTGTAAAACTCTCGATTCGCCCTCTGGCGAAGCGTCCGAGTGAGCAATGTCTTTATTCACCGCCGAAACAATTTGTTTCGTCCTTCCTTTAGAAATCCGGCCCCGCTCTTCGCAAACCTGATCACTTTTCGGAAGACGAGTCCTTCAAACGTCTAAAAACGAAACAGATGAAGAAATGGAATACATGAAAATAGACTCACGACGAAATCTGTTATCTCTCTCACCAGGGAGAGGGAAGAAGCAATCCTCTGCTGCTGCAGAACGACCGCCAGCTCTCGACCGGAACTGTCCTGGACGTGGATAAGCGGATCGTACCCTTCATGTAATAGCATGCGCACAAATGAAGAACGCTGCTGCAGGAAGGCGTCGAACACGAACCTGTCCAAAGTGGCCACGTTCTCCTCTTGACCAGAATCCACTGCCACGTCGCGGCACGTGCGGCAGAGGACATCCCTTTCAGCCAAAAGCACTTCTGCATGGCTCAGAAGGGCATAGAAACTGCCGTCTGGGTGTACCCGGGCAGCTGCGAAGTGGAGGACCGTCTGTCCTTCTTCGTCCTAAAGGAAGAGAAAGGAGATTTTTCAAGTATGCAGAGTGATGCAAGTTGCGGTGTAACTTTACAGGATGGCCTCTAGTTAACGATGAAAGTTAAAGCTGCAAGAAAATGGAACATTACTTTAAGATTGAGAAAAATGTGCTGAATTAAAGTAAATAAGTTTGAATAATTATACTATTATTCAATCTTTACATTATACAATTTAGCTTCAAATAAAGCTGAAATTTCGAAAGGCGAATTTGTCAACTTCAGATTGTGCTCTTGAAGCTGAGTAATTCTGAGTGTACAATTCTACTTATATGAGTTCTCTAGAAACTCTGCAGTTATGAAGTGTGTTTATGATAGATACATTATTCTGAAAACTATTATGTGCGTCCTATCTTTAAAAGAGCTTTTATATAATTATAATTTTATTCCTAATTATAATTTTATACCTTTATAAAACCTTTTATACAATTACAATGTATATAATTTATTTTATCTATTTTAATATAAAATTTATTTCAGTTTTCAGAGTTTCTGTATAACGATGCTATGGGATAGCATAAAAAATATTTACGAGGACACCCTTAGATAATTAAGTACTGTCTGTCCATAAGGAGATCTCTGACCGACAGTCGTCTATGTTTACGGCGGGCGTCATAGAAACAGGTGTCGATAGGGAGGATCTATTTTGAATAGGTGGAATCGGGCGGAAGTCTGGCGAGTTATTCTTTATCTTGGCGAAAAAATGAAGCGATAAAAAAACTATTGCTCATTCGTCTTCTCGCTTTACCGCAGTTGCTCGTATCTTTATATTTGCTTAGCTTACTTCTTTTATATTTTATTAATATTTTCTTTGGTTAATATTAACTACATTTCATTATTTAATAATTTTAGTCTCTTGAATTTTGAGATCCTTTAAAATGCCTTTTCGATTTAAGAATGGAGAGACTTTAAAATCACAAGTACGTAAAAGTGTGCATAATGTTATAGAATTTTGCTTGTAACTTGCTGAAAATTCGTATTGGGAAAAAGATGGGATTTTAGAAGAACTAGTGGATGAACTAGTATTTCAGATTGGAAGTACTGAATCGGATTCCGATTCAGAAGAAACGGAATCTTGTAACAGTGATTTAGAATTCTTTAAACTGAAAGTACACAACTGTCACTCGATCTCTGCTAGTTTTGCACTCTTTTAATAATAATTAATGTGTTTTATAAATAAAAAGTGAATTTTAAAATTGTTTTTTTTTGTTTCATTTCAATTAGTTTAATCATAAGTTATAGAAGATATATAATTTTATTTAGTTTATTTCCTGAAGCTACGAAATTTATTTGATTCCTTTTTGTTATTTTCTATTTTTTCATTAATGTGCTCTTGTTTTCTGTTATTCAATATGTCGATAATCAAAAGTTTCAACTTAACATACTTTTGATTATCCTTATTTTTTAAAGTTTCGTTAAAAAAAATCTTTGAAAATTTTATTTATCTTATAGCTTTTATTTATCTTATTTTGTAAAATGTAATTGTTAATTTTGAGTTTCGAAAAATAGCATATATATCAAAAATAAATAAATATATTTATTTATTAAAAAAACTTTTTGGAGAGGTTTTAAGCATATTTAACAATGGATATTTTACTTTGTAACAGAATAAAAGCAACCTTTTATAAAAATTATGAAATAATTATGATTATTATGTTATTATTTTTATGTTGAATTAGACAGATTACTTCCCGTTTGCTGCGGATAATTTGATCTTAAGAACTTACATATATTTAAAACAAATAAAATGAAAATTAATTTTTTGTCATGCTGGATTCTACTTATTTTTTTTCTTCTTGTGCAGTCGTTAGACATATAAATAATTATTCAGTTTTTCTATTTTATTTACTCTGTTCTTTCTGTACTAATCAGATAGGAATTTCTCTATTATTCTAACAGGAATAATATATTTTTTTCAAAATTCCAAGTACGCAAATGATGTTCAGCCCAGTGAATTATTTTTCAAATTTGCTTTCAAAAATTAAAGGCAATATATCAACACCGCCAATTAGACGCTAAACGCGCCAACGTAAGAAATTTGAATGAATTTCTACCTCTGCGAAATGGACTCTTCCTTCAGTAACCTGTTTCTATAACGACCGCCGTAAACATAGACGACTGTCGGCCAGAGACCTCCTTAGTCTTGAGAAATAAAGTGAGTGCAAACAAATCAGCATCATCGCTTAGTACAGCAGTACGTATTTTTTAAAAAGTTTAATCGTCGCTTATAATAACTATGTCAATTGATTTTAAAAGATGGCTAACCACTCGTACACCATGCGTCTATTTGCTCTACATGTAAAAAAAAAAGCTAAATGCATGCATTTCTAAGTTATAGAGTTTTTCTTTTATGCTCATAAAAGTTTTTAACCTAAACCCTTAATAATTACTACTGTAAAGAATCTGGAAAAATAATATTATTGATAGAGTTAAGAATATGCATTGTGGCGGCGCTGCTCGTGTAAATGAGTGCGGAGCACCTTACTGCGCCGGCGCCGTACACTGGCCAATAAGAGAGCAGCTACATGAAGAAATTTGAATTTTTATCTTTTTTGGATCTTTGTTTATGTTGGTAATAATTTTGTGCCTTCTCTGTGATTAACATTATTCATTCCTGTGATCTCATCTTAAGAAATGTTTTATTATTTTGTGTTAGTATGGTTGTGAATAAAAATACAGTTTAAAAAGTCAAGAAGTCTTTTATTCCTCACCAGTACTAAATGTATTAAAAGAAATCCTCTCTAGAATTTAGAGAACTTGAAAAAAGCATAAAGGTTTCGTAGTTCATCTTCAAGAGATTGAATTTCGAATTAAATGATTGGCAATAAGATGAGAGAGCAATTTAAAGAATCTTTGGTTCAAATATTTAATAAGTTTAAAAAATGATTTTGATCCGTAAGAAAAAAATGGATATCAAGAAATAACTAGAAATCAAAGTCTAAAATTTTTTATGAGGTCAGAATTTGCAGATGGCATTTATCAAATGCTATGTTTTACCGAAAAATTTTAACAAACATATAAGTTAGTGATAATGTTTTTTCATATATTTGTTCTACAAGTTAAGTGTTTGCAACTTCAAACGAAATGTGACCAATGCTCTTTTTATGATTATGATGATGATGTCGAGTCCGCTTTTTACCACGAAATGAGGGGTGCAGTAGCTTCTGAGGGTAATGTTATTTTCATGGTTTCAGAAATAATGAAAAGAGTTGACATTTGGTCCAGATTTATTCAGTAGGGCCATGCAGATAAATACACCACCTGTTACTATGTCCGCTCTTATTTTCAAGCCATTGAATAACAGATGAAATGGAAAAAGTATGTCTACAATGTCTTGATATTTGATATTTTGATATTTTTGATTTGTAATTTGAAGCCAAATGTTCTGGTAATATATGACAATATTCTGAACTGCAAAACTTTGAAAGCGCAAGTGTGACCTTATTTTTTTTCTGCGACCGCTTTTCTGAAAAACACTAGCCATTTTATAAATGGCAGATTTTGACAACATGAGATTACAGGCGCTAAATTATTTTGAGGCCCCTGTCCAGGTAAAATCTATTTATAGCAAAACGCAATATGAATTAAGCTTATTTTAGCTTTCAATTTTGACTTTGCACTCATTTTTTCAGCAATTTCCAAATTATACGTATAAATCAAACAAATGAAAAAAGTTGCACCTCTATTTATGGAGAAAAAAATAACATAAAAGGAAAAAATAACAAGCTCTATTAGGTAACTATTAGGAGAAAATATTGTCACGAAGATGCAAGGAACAACAAGTCACAAAGTAACACAATATATAGTTCATTAGCTTTTCAGCAACTCCCAACATGCAGTCAAGAAAAACTGAAACTAAAAGCTAACTGCTCGTGTTCTTTCGTATTTATACTTTCACAGAAGAATCAGAAACGTATAGAAGTTTCTAGAGAGTTCAAGAAACTTCTGGGACAATAACAAATAAATAACAATACATTAAATACAATTTAGTCAGACATTTAAAAAGAGAGTCGCAATGTCGCGTGCCTGAGCCTTGAACCTGCGGCCTCGCGCAAGGTCGTACTTCACCTCTCGACGAAAGACTGCGACAGATCTTTCTTTTAGCGACGATATTGTTGTTTACATTCCTTCCAAACTTTGAACTGTTATAAACAGTATCAACATCCTTTGGTCGAAGGATTGAGTGCTATTTACTATTAACAATGCAGATGATAAAAAAAGAGAAAACATACCAAGTTTTCTCTTTTAATATTTTTTAATAAGATTTAGACAAATTGTAAAATATGTCTTAAAAAGTGTCTAGTTGAAGGGAAATTGCTTCTTTAAATATTTTCCTCCCACCCTACTATTTAATGTTCAGGAAATCGTAGTTTCACCTTCTTAATTTTTAGTAAAAATGCATATTAAAAGCTATTTAACCCCTTCGAATACTATGACGTTTCTGACACGTGCATCGAATTAATGAATTTTTATTTTCAAGTCTGCAACTAAGCCACAGAACTAACTATTTAAATGCGAAAAAAACAATTCGAAATACTTTTGATATCCCAAATGCTCCATATATTATTTCAAAAAATCAAATTAACAATAAAGGATCAAAATAGGATGTGTCATCTAATTAGAAACTTAAATAAATTCGAATGTCAAGGGGTTAATAGATTAAACTATTTATTTAAATGCTATTGAGTAACTTAAATATTTTTCAATATAAACAAAAATTTTAAAGCAAGAAATAAAATATTAAATGTTTTATTTCTTGATATCGACCAATAAAGACTAAATTATGAAACCAAATTTTAAATAAATCATTCTTATAAAGATCCAGGGGTAGAGCAATGTAGAAATATTGAAATTATCACTTTAAAATTTAATTAATCGGTTACATATGCACAACCATACGGGTGTCAATTCAAGAGGATTAAAAATAAAATAGAATGTTTAAAATAAACTGCCGCTATAGTTACCGGAAGAAAACTAATAAAAAGCATTAATGTGTTATTTCGTTGATAGTTTTATTATCGAAAAATATGTAAGTTATAATTACAAATTTATCAAATGCCAAACATTTCAATAATTAAAATTTAAAATTAGCTAATAAAGCTTTCATTTATAAAGTTTAAAATTATGTAAATGAAAAATACAACATTCCATGCCAAGGATCTTTATTGTCATATTTACAATCTGTTCTGCTCTGTTTATTTAACTTATTACTAAAATAATCATTTTAAAATATTCAAAAGATTTAACATATTAATTAGAGAAAGAGTTAATATACATCAAATGTTCGTTTAATGAATAAATATTTCACCGATTTATACCAAAATCGCAGTAATTGTTAAAAGGACAGTGAGGGAAAGAGCAAAATACTGGTATCTCCAACAATTAAAATTCTTATATTAGACAAGAAATTACTACAACGTATACATTTATAACTACTTCGATGTCCGATTCAGATTGAATTGATATTGTGCCGACTTCAGATAAGCGACGGATAAGTATAATATATTACGATCTTATATATATAATATAACGATCCAAGTTTCCACGAGAAAATAACTCTTTGTAGTGGGGAAGTTACTGATAGCGGAGAAATTTGTAAAGTGAAAAGAATGCAGACATCGGGTAATCTAGGTAACGTATAGCGGGCAAGCTAAGTCCAGATGTTTCTGGGCGATTTGTGTGGTCTCGAATGAAGTGTACATGCGTTTAGAACAAACATCGGGGGAAGGAGCCAGATGTGTCTCTGTCAATAGATAAGAGACGTCCGCCTTTCAAACCGACACAATAGGGACCGGCGGCAGATGGCGTTTTTTTCTTCTGGAGAAGACTGCCCCTGCCAAGAAGGAGACCATCCATCTCTTTGCTAATCGATGTTTTCCCCTCTCATGTAATTAGAAAGACAACTTAGGTCAGATGATCCAATGAAAGTTGGGAACTATCCTGATTGGTCATTTGTCACCGAAGACTGGTCTATGAGACCCAAATAAAAAAGGGGGAAAGAGATGGACAAGGAAGGAAGCCGACTGACGAAGCGTGAGCTAGTGATTGGATCTAGAATTCATCTTGGAATTCTGTGTAAAATTATCAGGAGAGAATTTGATGTAAGGTAAGGCAGCCGCTCCCTGTAGGCTGAGCTCATGTGAAGTTCATCGGAAAACATTCGGACCACCGTGCGTCCCGTCTGAAGGAGACTTTAGTCATCCGAGACTCATCCGAGCTTTAGGAGACCTCCAACCAGTTAAACAGCCTTTTTTCTGAGTTGCTCTTCCAGCCAGTTCAACACCTTCAGTTTCTGAAAATCCCAACAGATTCATCGACGAGCGGCTAATCCCGAACCTCGGGCTGAATCTTGCGGGAGTTTCAAGAAATCCGTCATATATTTTCACCTCCAAGAGAGATTCCTCCCTTATCTAAAACACAGCACCTTCCCCTAGTGGAACTCTGAACTGAATTACTTATGAGCTTGTAAAACCATTAATCAAGAAGGTGTACCTGTGCGAAATATATATGTATTATAGCTGGTAATAAATAGATATTATTCTCTCAAAGACTTGAGTTTGTTTCGGCGCAACTCACCAGTAACCCCGGCCAAAAACATTACAATATTAAGAATCAAAAGTTCATGATATTCAAATACACTGAATGTACTTTTTTACTTTATCCTGAACGTTTATTATTATTTATATTTGCATATATTTCTTTGAAAAATATTTTAATAAGAAAATAATCAATACAGCAAATCTGAGAAAAATAATAAGACTTCTTACTTCTTTCAAAATGGTTTCCATGTTAGCTATTTTTCAACGATTCGCATTGCCTTTGTATTTATCGTTTAAATTTTTGTTCTTAATCTTTGTTCTTATCCCTTTCTTGAACCTTGAGGTATTTGTCTATTAGAAGTTGAAGAGGCATAGTGATATAAAGACACCTCATTCCCTCTGACAAAAATTCAGGACGGTCAGCCTATTTTAACACCCCTTTTCAAGAATGTGTAGGCCTCATCCAATTATGAGAACCTTCCAGCTCGTAAATGTGCCCCTGTGTACAAAGAAGAAAAATCCACATCGCTCGATCTTCGTTTACTATGAATGCTTCTGAGCATTATATATATATTTTTATTCGCCAAGTGAGCGCCTTTTAATCAATGGAGACGAACAAATAGGAGAATCAGAATTATATATCTTCTTCCAGCGTTATATAGCATTCAATGGATATTTAAAAATGAATTAAAATAAAACTTTAGTTATTCTAAAGAATAATTATACACACATATAGTTTTTAAAAATATTTTCAACGGCATGGCAGCTTATTTTCAACGGCATGACAACAACACCCCTCCCCCCATTAAAAATAATTTTTTTTCGTTCGAGGAATGAAGTATTCATGTTAAATCATAAGTCTGACAGTTATTAAATTTTCTAAAACTATATATGATTTGAGTATAGAAAATATTAACGCGTCATACATATAGCACAAACTTTTTATACACAAAATGAATTTTAATATAATGATTTAAAGAGATTAATATTACAAAATTTTGAGAATGAATATGTAATTCGCTAGATTTAAATACATGTGAAATTCCCCTCTCCGAATCAAAATAGAACTTGCTGGGGAAAAATGGAAACAAAAAATTTCATAATTTAGTATGAGGGAAGAAAAAACAAATTAACCAATTTTTTCAAAAATATATATATATATATATAAAAGGAAAGAAAAGAAAAGAATTGCAGAGAAAAGGTTAAATTGACGACTTTAATTGTCAATTACTTGGCTTCAGTTTATGTCAGCAATTATATCACCTAGTTCACTTTAATAAAAACTCCCCCATTCAGCCAACAGTAATTCTTGTTCTTTTAAGAAATAAATTCCATTTGCGTGATATTTGTACCAAATTAATAGAATTTTCAGCCTCTTTTTTTGTAATATATATTTTGATGAAACCTATTGCATGAATTGCACCTTTTAACTGCTTTTTTTCTTTGTTGGAAATAAATCTTAAGAATAATGCTTCAATTTTTTTTGTTGCTGTTGTTAAGTAATTTTCAGAAAATTTCAACAGGGTTTATTCAAATAGGTATTTATTCAATATTTACCATGGAAATCTTTTAAATAAGAAGTTATAAAGGTTTCCTTTTCTTTAAAAATATTGAATTAAAAAAAATGGCAAGCCACAAAATTAAAATTATTATTTAATTTATTATTTTTTCTATGACATACGTGCAATTTTTTTTTAAAAAAATAACACATATAGAAAACTGTAGAATGAATTCTCTTTTAATAATTAAAAAATAGCTATGAATAAATATTTATGATACCTCAAAAAACTATATTTTTAATTGTAAAAAAATACGGTATTTGTTTGTCGATACTTGGCATCTTCAAAAAATCAGCAAAAAAGAAAATCTCGCTATAATAAAATACTTTAATGGAAATGCAGATGACAGGAAACAAAAATACACAGAAGTTTCTACAAAACAATATAATTCTTTCGGTTTAAGGTCAAGAGTGAAATAATTGTCACACTCTTTTGTCGGTTTAGGGAATCGCACATTCTTGTGAAAGTGAACATTTTAAAAAAATCTTATGCTAGCTGAGAATTTTTGACTTATGAGTCGATTAGCCAACGAAAGGAAAAAGAGATCCAACAGATCTGCAAACAAATTTGAAGAAATATTCTGAAATTTGACGGGAAGCTCATTTTAGTTATAATGGATTTGAGTACACTAACCTTATAGATCAAATGAATAAAAGACAGGTGCTAATCTGTGTAAAAAGGGAAAAAGAAAAACAAAGTATTCAGATCACATCTGGTTCTTGTTACTTATCGCACTTGCCATGGACAAGCCCCGCTGATACATCAGCAGATTTTATACGTTCTTGGTTTCGGTTATATACGTCTCTTGTTTTACAAGTAGCGCCATCTAGGGCCAAGAGTAAGACTTAGCTACATACATGTCACAACTCTTTTTAGAGGGCGGACTTCATTCATGCAAATTCATTCATACTACTCAGATCGTAATTTAGACCTGGAATAGAGACCGATCACCTCTGAACTCAGTACCCCTAGTTATATTACTCTCGATATGGAGGACTTTGCGACCACGAACATATTTAACGAGCGCCAATCGCCACATACTCGGGGAATCTTTTTGGCCGGTGAGCTTCAAACCCGTAACCTAAGGAGTAGGAGTCCAACGCTCTACCAACCAGGCCATCCCGGCCCGGCATCTAGTTCTAGTATGCCATATATTTTTCAGTTAATAAGAATATTTAAATCATATGATTTTGCTGATCATATTGCAAGTTATTTGACAAAATGGTTTTAATATTTCGGGTTTTTTTTCAAGATTTTATTCTTTTTTATGTTCTAGAAATTTCTTGAATAACACTACTTTTGAAATTATTTATTTTTAGTTTTTTCATTTATAGTTATTTCCTCCCATGTTTGCTTTATTCTTTTCCTTTTAATTTAATTTAATTTTTGTCCTTTTTCTCAATAAAAAAGAAAAAAATTAAAAAAAATCTGCAAAGAAAAAAATTGTTGCAGATTCAGCCTACAGGTTTTGAGCCCCCCCCCCCCCCAAGTCTCAAGTCACCAGACAACCGCCTCCGACGCCTGTGCGAAATCAACCATTCGTTTTATTCCCGAAATATTAAATATTTCGAACTTCAAACCAATTCAATCTTTACTCGTTTAAGATTTTTTAAAGTTGCATTTATGAAAATAACTCTCCGTGATTTTAAAAATCTGAAATTTTCGAGGAGCGGAAGGCAGAGAGACCACTTATCAGCCTCAGTATATATATTTTCTTTCTGGAACTGAGCGGTCATCAAAGACCTGAAAGATCGCCAAGGATCCAAACGTAAAGGTCGAATCAATAGAATGAATCCGGCAAGAGAAAGTTTACGATAAAACTTTTTTTTTTGTAATGATTATGCATTTTACTTCCGGCATCTCTTAAAATAGAACAGAGCAATTATAAAATTTTGATAACTTTAAGAAGTTAGTTTCAGAGTAACTAGCAAGGTGTGCGTTGAAAATATTTTAATGATTTTTATTTATATCTAAATGTAATTCAATAGGATAAACTAAATAAAAACAACTATGGAGTACTAATGGAGTGCTTCAAAATTTTAAAATTACTATGATATGATAAAAAAATTAGGTGAAATATTAAGAAAAATTTCAATAATTTCAAAAAAGATATTTTTAAAATTAGGTATCAAAAGATATTGAATAAAAAATTAAATTGAAACGCATTAAAAAGTTGCTGAACAAAAGCAAAGATTAAATTATCCGCAGGAAATGACTTCATCATTGACAAAAGCATGCCATGTAATTAATTGTTTTTTAATAAACTGTATTTGAAAAGATAATTAGACTTAAAATTCAAACGGAAAGTTATTGTAATAAAATTTGTATAGATTAATATTATAACAATCATTAAAAGAGCCAAGATAGCCTGCTTGGTATGGAGTTGGCTCCGCATCACTTGGGTGGTGAATACGAACCTTCCAGCCGAAGACTCTCCGCGTGTGTGGTGGAGAGAGCGCGTTAAATCGGCCGTAGTCACAAAGTCCTCCATGTCGAGAGTAATACTGTTGGGGTTACTGGGTCGTAGGTGAGTGTTAGCTGTCCCAAATCTAAATTACATTCTGTGGATGACTGAGTGCCCGCCCCGTTACAAGGGTTTGCCACATATGTGAGCTAAAAGTCAGATTTCTGCCCTCAGGTGTTCAGGGGCCCATAACCTCAGAAGCTACTGCACTCCTCCTTCCGTTGTAAAGAGGGACAAGAGAACAACAATCATTAAAATTAGAAAAATAGATGTTTAGAAATATTTACTCAAGTAAAAGGCTAATTTTTATGTTTTAAGATGACAAGAGATATTTTTATGTGCTCAGAAGTTATAGAGAAAAAATGTATAATTATAAAACTTTCATTACACCTCATTTAGAGGGTTGTAAATTTTTTTTAAATATCAAAATACTTCCTGTTAAATCCTGTAAGGAATATCTGCAACAAATTTAGTTCAAAATCGTCCAGGGGATATATTAAGTACAAACAAACAAATGGATTTCGAATTTTTATATCCATTTTAGTTCTGGACCATTAAAGAATTCAGCATTCATTTGTTATATTCTTTTCAATATTTACTTTTTGAAAGCTTAATGCTTAGAGTAATAGGATAAGTTTATATTTTATAGCATACAATTTAGAAGCAAGGAAGTAACAGATTAATTGCAAATATACTTTTTTTGAATCAACTTTTAGTTCTTGGATAAGTATTGCCACTTTTCATCTGGTTTGAAAGTATCTATTTTGGATATTCATTTTAGTAAAAGTAATTAATATTGCTTCGAAATAAGACGTTCGACAACGTAGTAATGTTATACATTTTGTTAGTAATTTTATAGTTTATGATAGTTAGCGTAGTAATGTTATTAATTTATAGTTTGTAAATGTGACTTCGTAGATCGACTAACCAAAGCGATGTCCGTCTGCACCAAAGGCACCTGTCTCGGTTATACTAACTGCGACTGAGTGAAAGGCATGTATACTGTACAATTTTCGAGGAACACCGAAGGCAGAATAAAAAAGTCATATAATTTCAGATAAAATTTGGCCGTATCCGAAAAATAATGAGGCAACTCGATCATGGTTTTTCCCCCATAAAGAAGTAATATTTTTGAGATTTATTTCAAAAATGTGGATAATTTGTCCTTATCTAAAAAACACGCTTCAGTGCGAAATTAAAATTGAAGAAATCTGTATCAGGTGAAGTTGGGGACTTCTGTCTTATTTTTCCCCCTATACGGAATGAGCAGTGGCGAAACGTTTTGGAGATTTTCCTGTCGAAGAAAACCCTCGATAAATGACAATGATGCATCCATAAGTATTCATGAACGTTTATGGTTGACGATCATGAGTTTAATGTAAAACAAAAATTGATGAAATGGAACCAATGATTCGAGATGGTGGGGGTGGATGATTCCTAATTATTTTAAATATATAGTATGTAATCCAATAATGCCATTAAAAAGTCGTATGATGCATCTCAAAGGAAGAGTTAATGATTTTGAAGATTTAAAATATCATACATAATTTAGTCAAATAGAAAAAAACCCGCAATAGTTTTGATATTATAAAATAAAAGAAATGTGAAAATGCTTCCTGAAAATAACTTAATATTAAAATTATTAAAAATGCATGTGATAATCGTTATTAAACAGTAAAACTGGTATAATGTTTCAAGAATAAAAAGGGATTATTATAAACTGTGTTTATTTTTGAAAAGTTGATTAAAATTAAAGAAATAATCGTTGCAAAATGAAATTGTCGTTATTGTAAAGATAATTAGCTGTTGTAAAATGAGTTTTGTTGCACGTTTCGAATTTACTGCGGAAAAACAAACTGCCTTTTTATACCCAGCTATCCCTGACCTTTAAAGGGGATCATGGCTTTTTAATAGCACGACCAATCTTATGAAACATTTGTATAGAATTTTGTTCAAATCTGGTAATAGACGTGGATTTAAAAATTTGGCTTACATATAAATGTATAGCAAAAATCTCATCATTTCAATTTCAAATGACTTTTGATATCCAGGTGCAAACAGTCATGTGATTTTGAAACATGAAAGCAAGCTCTCTCTCTTTTTTAAAATAACAAAATTATTAAATAAAAACAGAAACTTTTGCTTCAATTTTTAAAGCTATAATTAATAAACTTATTTAACTGAATGTGTAGTTTAATTTTGTTGAATGCCTCTTAGATGCCAATCCTCGGAATCCAAAGAGCATTTTTGCTACATTTAATAATTATGAAACCTAATACTCTTTTCTGCAAAATCCTAGAAAGAACAGATTATGAAGTTTTTTAAAAACTTTTATTATTAGAGATAAACAGTTGGTTTGCAGTAAGTATTGATCGTGTTCAATTTATATTAAGTTCCCGCCCTGACCTTCTCTATCTATCGTTTCCCTGGAAAAATATTTGTAAACTTCATATTCTGATTGACATTGAATCTGCCCACCTGCTATGTCCAAGCACCTTGAAAACTCAAAACAATTCACTTTTCGTAACCATTGCACTATATCTTACTTTGAAACGTAAATTATGTTGCACAACAGACACAACCAAATGCTGTAGAATGAAAGCTACTTAAAAGAAATTTAAAATAGTATTTTTTTTAAAAAATTAAAGAATTAAGGAACAACAGCTTTCTTCGAGGAGTCCTACCTTCATCTTGGTATGATCCTCGAATTCTAATGAAAGCTCATCCTCTTCGAAATCCTCAGGATCTTCGTTGACCACTTCGAGAGGTGTACGAGACGAGTCATCACTGCAATGAGAACTCATATTTAATTTAAGTGTGCCACTGAAACAGCTCTTTTTTATTTTATGGGAATTCATTAACCCAAGAATGTGCCCTTATAATTATCGGTTTTTAAGAAATACTGGTGAGAAAAGTAATAGATAAAAGTCTTTTACAGAATAAAGAAATAATGCGAAGAAAGAGATGATTATTTTTGCTTTCCACTCCCTTTCTTTCTAGTTTAAGCAAAATTCTGTTATTTACTAAATCAAAAGGTGATTAACCGCTTTTCAAAATATATAAAATACAGATTCAATCAATTTTACTGGTAGAAATTTAAAATTATTTTGAAAAACATGTTTGTTACTTTAATTTTGGACATGAGTTTGTTTATAATACCTACTATTTTGATAACTGGAAGCCTCGTATGGGGAAAAGAAAGCCTTTTAATATACTGTGACTACTTCTGATGAGCGATGGTTAGAAAGTCCTAACGAATTAAATTTCCCACAAAAAAAACACATCGAAAACTGAAGAATTTATCGATACTGGAAGAATTTGTTGATGGCAAAAGAATTTAGACATCTGGTTACGCAGGTCTAATTACAGCTGTCAAGCTAAGTAAAAATGTGTCCGTGAGTCATTTACAAAGACCCAGGTCTCAAAAGAAGTGGACAGGTGGTTGGAAAAATCTCAGGGAAAGGAAAAAGATTTGTTATTTTCAATAAATAAGAGACGCCGCCGTTCAAAGTGACAAAGGTGGAGGGAGGCGGTAAATGGCCCTTCTTTCATTTAGTGGTCGCATCAACGAAGTAGCCTCCAATCACCTGCGGGTTGCCAATCGATTCTTTCCTCTCTCATTTGATTGGAAAGATATCTTAGGTCAGATGGTCAAATAAAAATTTTGGAATATGCTGATTGGTCATTTGTTATTTGTGACCGGCTTAGGAAACCGAAATAAAAGGAGCTGGAAAAAAGAGGGGTCAAAGAGAGGAAAAGGATGAGAGAAGCCGTCTGACGACTAAGCGTGTGTGAGTTATTGGAGCAGCGCGAATTCAGCTTGGAATTCTGTGTGCAATTCTCCTGAGAGAATTTTGCAGGTTATCGTAGGTAGCCTCTCCCTATAAGCTGAGTCCCATGAAGTTCGTGAATCAAATTCGGACCTCCGTGCGTCCCGTGGAAAGTGAGAAAGTTCATCCGAGCTTTGGGAGAACTTCGGTTATTTAAGCAGCCTTGTCTTATGGGCTGATCTTTCAATGAGTTCCTGGAATTCTGCAGAAATAGTTTGGTGCCAGGGAAGAATATCGAGGTCTGAAGGGCTCACAAACAGGCCCATGCAAAAGAATTTCTTTAAAAAGTTTTTTTGAAAAAGAAAAAAAAATCGCTTAAGAGATTTTTCTGTCCCTGGTGAACTCGTCTACAGCTTCACCTATAGTATGAACTATTTAGTGATTTATTTTAAAATGAATTCCATAGCTTGAGTTCGAATGAATGCTTTTTGACTAAGCTGCATCATACTTATAAAACAAAAACATTTTTATCAAATCGTAAAAAAATCGGAGTATAAATGTGAACGAAGTCTAAATGTCTGAAAATGAAGAAGTCATTGTAATGAGAAAAAACGAAACAAAGATGTCAAGGCATGTCATTATGCAAGGTATGCAATATGAGGCTCCTGTGTTTCGATGCAATATATTTAAATATAATAATGCATGCATAGAAAATCATAGAAATGCATAGAAAATCAACACATCAGAAAATTTGCAGCATCATTGATGTTGTTTATCATTTTTTTGATGAGAATACTCTTGGAAAATTTTATAGCCAATCGAGAACATATTTTGACTCAGACGGGGAAGTGTCGTTCTCCGAACATCAGTAAGTTGTGTTTAAATTGTACCAATCTCATAATTTTTTTAAAGAAATAAAAATGTGTTACTACTTTAATGTAATAATATAAATGGTATTTTTCCTACAGACTCCAATGTTGCAATACTTTTCGTATCCCTGCTCTGTGGAACTGAGAGACCACTACGTTTTACTAAGTGATGAGACTGTTATTGTTACAATGAAATGTGTTTTAGATTGTCTAATAAACTTATGTGAATTCAATTTTGATCGATTCTTATATCTTAAACGTTTCTAAATCAAAGAATTTATTTCAAAGAAGTGGAAATTTCTCATTAGCATGGAAGGGCGTCTGGTTTTCTTATCCCTTTTGTGGATATTTCCTCTGATTTGAAATATCAGTGATATTCGTGGATCAGAGAGCTGAAACAATCTCCTCCGTAAACTTTTTATAGTTATAGTTTGATGATTTTTCACACTTGGTTTAAAAAAAAACCGTTTTTTAAAGTGAATTTGTCACATTTGAAAACCGATTTCAAAACTAAGAAAACCAGTTTAAAAATCATATTATTATGTAAACATTAATTTTAAACACTTGATTTGCTATTCATTCCATGCAATGGGCAGGAAATGCATTTATTCAATGTTGCGAATTGCATTGGCCAATGCTTGTGCATTGCACAGCTGCGCCTTCGCGCATGGAAAAGACGCACCAAACCAATTTATTTTATGTTAGTATATACACGTTTGTGAAATCTGTCACGAGTCGTGACAGGTTCGTTTAATAAAGTGAAAACGGGAAACATATCCTAAATTTTTATAGCTTGGAACCGATTCGCTGAGCGGTTGAAGGCTTAGGGAGACGAGAGGCCAATTCATTAACAAGTGAAGGTATATTTGAATTTTTCTTAAATGAATTTAAAAATAAAAACACTGAAATAAATTTGAAATTATTATAAAAATAGAATCATAAATTCAAGAAGGAAGACAAATAAAATTGGAGACTCTTATTCACAAATCCTTAAACCATTTCTAGATTTAGAGAAGAAATCTAGTGTACTTTATTTAGCTTCAAAGACCAAAATTATTAAGTTATGTGAAAAAAAAGTTGTCTAGAATATTTCCAAATTCTTATGTGCAAACCGATTCTTGATGAAGAGCAAGGAGCTACTCATCAGAGTAGGGGAGACCAGGGCTGGTTCGCACCCGGAGCAAATTGACACTTTGATAATAGCGCAATAGATGGTAGTAAAAGTTGGATTAAAGTAAACAAGAAATATGTATTCACACGCTCATAAATTTTCTGTCATTTTCATTTGGATCAGTAGACATTAGAGGTCAAATAGTTTTTTTTTTATTCGAAAAGTGGATATTACTGCTCACTTATTTTTTCCCCCAAAATATACAATATTAGCAATGAAGATTCTCGCATGTTACATTTAGTATTTTGATATTTATGAGCGAATTTTTGAGAAAGCCTCTCGTAATTAATTTATTATTTCTGAATCAAAAATGGAATCAAAGTCAAAATAACGTGATGGGGCATATTGCCAAGTGGGGCAGGTTGAACTTGCACATTTAATAATGCCAATGGTTTACTTGTCTAATATTTTTTAGAACCATGGTTAGAAACAGAAAGAGGATTACAAACCGAGTTTCAATACCCCGGGTCATTATTGAGGAAGAAATGAAAGCCACATTGCATAAAGAATTGGCGTATTCAAACGCTGCTGAAATGTAGGAGATACCTTTGCGTCCACTAAAATGCTACGGCCAAAAAGCTTCAAAGGCCGGGGGGGGGGACTGTGCTTTGACTTTCAGCTATCTGCCAACATGGAAAAATTTTCATCTTTCAGGAGGAAGCAGATCTCACAGAATATGTAAACCGAGCTTCAGATGTCCGAAATAAGAACGGAAATTTTCGCACCAGTTACTCTTTCATTTAAACGGAAAGTGCCTTATTCATGGAGAAAAAATCGAGAATCAGGCGAGGACTGGTCTCAGTTGGGAGACCTCCTTTAATAAAACAAACGTTGCTGCATTTTAAAAACTTTTGATGCAGTGTTGTGACAAGTACAGTTTCGGACCTCCGGATGTATGGAATATATATGAGATAGGGATCTCAACTGCTCGACAACCGGGCAGGGTGGTAGCACGGAGGGGATTTAAACAGATTGGAAAAACGAAATATTCAGAAAGAGGAACTCTTGTCACATTGACTGTTTCTGAATCTGCTATAAGAAACAAGATTCCTCCTCCCTTCATTTTCCTCATGCAAATTTCAGCGATCCTTTCCTCAATGGGGCACCTTCAGGCAGCACTGGATATTGCAATCCATCAGGATGGATGAAGGAAGAGCATTTTATGCACTTTACAGAACATTTGATTCTATACAGGAAGTTGACAAATGCTACTGGACTACTGCTACTGCACAATCATGGATTCAATCTTTCAATTTCAGCACTCAATTATTTGAAAGCGAATGGAGTTATGGTGCTGATTTTTCCACTTAAACTGCAACCTCTGGACTGCAGTGTGTATGACCCTCTAAAGAAGTACGCGAACAGTGCATGGGATTCATGGCAGAGAAACAATCTTGAAAAGCAATGAAGATTTACGAAATTACAGGTATTATAGCGACTAATCTTCCATTGGTTACCGCTGAGATCAATATAAAAACCGGCTTTACAAATACTGGAATAAGTCCCCAGAATCCAGGCATATTTCCCAATTTGGAATTTCTTCCCAGTTACGTACCAAACCGTCTTCAAGCCACATCTAACATATCCCAGAGTGATTCTTCTGCTGTGGATTGCATCTGTTTTAATTTGAAGCCAACAGATCCCAATGAAATTTCCCAAACAGAGCATGAAAGAAAGGACACTCAACTACTGCAGGTTTTATCATCCCAGATCCTGAAGTTTTGATAGCACAAATTGTTTCACCGTTGGGAGAACAATGTCATTACCAAATCCCGCTATAAGACAAGGGATAAGAAAAGGATGTAGGAAGAGGCAGGCTACTATTTTGATAGATACCCTGATGAAGGGCACACTTCAAGCAGAAAAACAAGCCGTTTAGGTAAAAAGATTAAAAGCAAAGGCTAATGCCTTACACAATAAAAATGAAGAAAAAAAACGACCAAAAACAGGAAAGTGGCTAGTGAAGAAATGCAGTCAATAAAAACTAAATTCAGGAGGCAAATCAATCATTCTTAGAGTGAAGAAGAATAGAGGTGTCGAGACGATGAAGACGATGTTGATATCAATTGTGATTTGATTGAGAAATCGGATTATTTGAATTTAAAAAAAGATTCAGAGGACAATTATTTTGTATTATTAAGATTGTTAATTGAAGATAAACAAGTAACATAAAAACAATTCCTACTTAGGTTAACAAAGAAATTTTTTATTTTAGTTACTTTTAATAAAATAATTGCAATTAAAATAAATATTACAGAATCACAATATTAAGCGTTAAAGCAGAAAGCGAATTCCTTGGCAACTTGCGTTCTCTTTTCTATATATGGTGTTCGAACACGCAGCCCAATGGATGGGAATCCAACGCTATACCAACCAGACTATCCAGGTCTCCCAATAATAATTACTATAAATAATTGATCAAAAAATTATACTAGCATTGAATTTTCAAAACCAATTGAGGATTCAAAACTAATTGTGACAACGCAAAATCCGTGTTCTTCTTCACCAGTTGGGAAACGAAATACAGGTGAGAAATTTCTAATTTTCTTTATTCTGTATTATTTTAGTTCGAAAGTACTTCGAAATGAATCGGAAAATCGATTAATTAACAATGTTTAAGTTTAAATGCATCAAACATTATAAAAATAAACAGAATCGTTTAAAATAATTGGTCGAAAGCTTGTTAAGCGTAACCTCATTGGCGTCTGGAAAAAACCAATTGAATTCGTTACTTATTTAGCGCTGGGGAGATGAAGATTTTTGCCAAGAAAGTTAGTTTTTAATTAGTGAATAAAAAATTAATGAATTAATATATGAAAAAACTGTATTAACATCAAATGTCATTCTCTACAAGTTAAAAAAAATTTACTTGAACTTGAGTGAAAGAATAAAATGCATTTTATTAACGACTGAACATTTGAACAAGATATATCTATATATATATAGGGAGAGAATGAGCTAATAGTAGGAATTGAAAACTAAACTCGAAATTTACCGTTTAAGTTTTGAATCAAAAGAGTGGCCAAGAATGGAATGAGCTTCTCCAAGAAAAGTTGTAAAATGACGAACGCATTTATTTGCTCCAATAACGTTTGGATACCAATTACCTCATTAGGCTGATTTAAAAATGGTATCGCCACTGCCTTTGCACATTGGAGAGACAGAGACAAAAAAGCTTCCTGCAATGTAAAGTCCATCCGAATTCGGTGTACCCTGATTAAATGTTTCTAAATTGAAAAAAAGAGCAATTTTTATTTAAATTTAATTATTTAAGCATTAGTTCAATAAATGTTCCTAGTTAAAAAAAATTTTTATTTCCTTTTTTGATAGTTATCTATAGTATAATTAAAAAACACAAAAATGATTAAAATGAAATCTACTATGCATATTTCAATGTATCATGTCAAAACATCATTTCTTGAACGGCCAAGCACCACGTGCTCGTGCAAGTGAAATTATTTTTTATTCATTTTAATTGTTTCATGGAATGAGTCACTTTAGCATTGCAAACGGTTAAAAAAAACTTTGTCTCGCATTTATTATTTAAAAAAATATCACATTTCCTGTTCATTTCATTTCATATAATCATGCACTCAAAATGGCAATTTTCTAGGTTTTATTTTCTGCAGTCATTAACTTATTTTTTTTTATCAGAGCTTCTGTAAATTTGATGGCATCACGTGATTAAAAGCTAATTTTTTTGAGATGCTCGTACAGACAATAAAATTTTATTTTTGTCCTACGGATTTTTGTTGACACCACAAACCTCATTCCCAAAACAATATCATGTTCTGACCCCATAATATATAATGCCAACCTGCCACGCGTATGGTGCGAACGTACCCCGGCCCCGGTGGATGTTGACAACGATGGAGTTAGCTCATTCGACTCAATATTGCTTCCTTATTTTTTAACTGGCTTATTTTTTAAAATGTTATTAGTTTCGTTTTATATTAGTCAAAGGATGCAAGAATGTTTTAGTATATATATCAGCTATTTAATCATTACCAAAAAAATTAGAAAAATTTGTAAACAAAACTGGCGTGAAACTGATCCGGTCACCCCTTCGTAGGATTCATTTTGAAATGCTTTCAAATTAAAATAATACAGAATACAGGAAATTAAAAGTATATATATATATATATATATATATATATATATATATATATATATATATATATATATATATATATATATATAAAGCACTAAATGGACACCATTCGAACTTTTAGTAGGAACCAAAATCAAAGACCTACTATTAGAAGAAATGACAGAAGAATTTCAAGAACAACGTGAATTTCTAAGGAAAGATGCCAAAAAGAACATCGAAACCATAAAATCTGAGAATCGAAAGACTTACAACAAAACAAGAAAAAGAGTTTCAAAATACAAAGAAGGTGATTTAGTAGCAATCCAAAGGACTCAATTTGGAACTGGACTAAAACTAAGACAGAAGTTCTTAGGTCCTTATAAAATAACTACAGTGAACTCTAAAGATAGGTATGAAGTAGAAAAAGTCGGTCAGCACGAGGGTCCGAACTCTACCACAACCTCAGCTGATTTAATGAAGCATTTTTATACTAATTGAATTTTGAATATTAGTTATTATTTTTCATCTTTCTCATATTATACCTTTTGAGAAATAAATTGTTATTGTATGGTAAGGCTCGTTTCAAATAATTATAGTATATTCGTTCGCAACAATTATAGTATTTTCATATCGTTTCTTATCATTTTTTATCAACCTATTCTAAAGAATTTCGATGATTAAATATTTAGTTAATTGTAGGTTCACAATATAAAGTATTTTGGAATTTTTATGTGCTTTATTCTAGATCCGGAATTGTGAACATTGAGTATACATCTTTTCATCTGGTATTTTATTTTGTTATTTTTAAGAATATTATTATTTGTGGTTATGGCATAAACATTCTTAATTCATCAAATTCATGATTGTAACTGAAATTAGTTTATTAGTAAAATGTAAGATCATGTAAAAAAAATAAATTTAGCTCTCAACGTTCTGTAAAAGCAGAGAGACCAGCTCTTTCAGGAGAGGGTGATTTTGAAGGATATCCCACAGAACCATTTTAATTAACCAACATCTGCCTTCATCTTGTTTTGTCAACATCCGATGATATATGAAATCCAAAGCAAGAGTTGTAAAGGTTAGATTATTTCCCAGAGGACCATATTTTTTAATTAGTTTTGCATTCCAGAATAACGCCACCTATCGTTCTTTCGAAAGTCTGTCTCAATTAACTTTGAGGCAGAGGTCCACTAACTTTTGTCGAGAGAGGACGTCTGTCTTCACGCGTCAGCGATTCCCGTAAAGCTCAGCGGATGCGCGGTAATATCTATTTTCAGTCATAATGTTTCCCTATCTCTAACGTCCTCCTAGAGGAAATAATCTAACTTTCTGATTATTAAATATCTCCATGTTTTAATTCTTTTTAATATTTCCCTATAAATACTCCCCCTGTAAATATTCCTCTTTAACTCTAAATAAATTCTTTTATTTTTCTAAAGAAGTCTCTTCATCCTTCGTTTGTATTATTTTAATTTTGGTTTAGAAACTAACCCGAAAATATTTAAAAACCCCTTGACATCACGCCACTAAAACCCTGCTATCTGAAGAGTCTAATTTTTTTTCGAAGATTTATTTTGACTCCCATATATATATA
>JAOUZG010014698.1:505310-564655 GCA_026289955.1 Argiope argentata | reverse complement strand
ATATATATATATATATATATATATATATATATATATATATATATACTAGCGGACCCGACAGACGTTGTCCGAAAATTTCAAAACTTCCTGAATAAGTTATAACAATCCGGTTCATTTTAATGAAAAATTGTATGAAAATGTTATTACAATACCTAACGACATCACGTGTACAGTTCCCACAGTAAAACCTACTGATTGCTTGTGAGTATGCGTATACTATGAGCTAAGTTCAATACAGAAACTTAAACTGAACTGAAACTTAACTTTTTCTATTCAACTTTGTTGAATAGAAACTTAAACTTGTTTTAATTAAAGGATAAAAAAAGATGAAATTCGATCTATTGTTATAAAAAGGTATATTTTTTTAATGAACAAAAAATAAATTTATCGTAATGCCATTTCATGCACGATATTTTTGGTTAATCCTTGTGGGGTATAAACAAACAAATTCGATGGTTTTCCAACCCTCGAACACGCAACATATAATTGGCCGTGCGAAAAGCAAAGATTTTCTAATTCTAAGCCACAAATTGTCATCGCTTTACCTTGTGACTTATTAATAGTCATAGCAAATGCCAAGCGAATTGGAAATTGCAAACGTTTGAATGGGATAGGTGAGTTTGAAGGAATCATTGGGATCCATGGCAAAAGTACAGCTTTACCTTGAAATTTGCCGTTCAAAATAGTAGCCTCAAGAATATTTCTCATGATTTTTTTATGACTAATCGCGTGCCATTACATAATGTTAGTGCATTCAAATTTTGAAGCGAAATGATAGATGAGCCAATCTTCAATCTCAATTTATGTGGTAAAGTTTTACATATTAGGTCTGCATTCAAAAGATATAAATTAAAACATGTTTGTTTTAAAGCTTATTAATTGAGTTAATAATGTATACATTATAAATGCATGTTATCATGAAATAGCAGGGTAGAAAGAAATCAACTTGAAGGCTTTGACAAAGATAATTCTAACACTCCTTTCTTATACTTTGATTGATGTCAAATGTTTGACAGTTAGAGGGAGTTTGTTTTACATTTTTAAGCAAATGCGTGAATTTTCTACACCAGTTTGGGTAACAAAAATTGGTTATGAATTTTTAATTCCTTTATTTGTTTTATTTTAATTCAAAAGTACTTCAAAATGAATCCGAAAAAATCGATTAATTAACATTGTTTAATTTTAAATGCATCAAACACTAAAAAAATAAAAACGGTTTAAAACATATATCTTTTCAGGAATAAACTAAATACATTGAGGGCACATTGGATGATTAAAATGTAAAAAAAAACGATGAAATTTGCGATATCTTTATTTTGATATTTGGTGTATATTTAAACTGTAAGCTATCGTTTGGAAAAAAATTATTTTGATACATTAATTCGTTTGCTCAATATCAGCATTTTTATATTGTTATTAGGATGCCACACCCACTTGTTTCTATTTGGGCAGCTGCAGTAAAAACAGTTTGGTTTACAATGCTAGTGAGCATTATTTGAAATTCTGATTTTAAGCTGTTGTTTTTGCTTTGGCAGGTGTTAAAAACTTCTACCTTTTCTTTCTTTTGTTGTTTGTTTTGGTTTGTTCATTCATTCGTCATACACTTCATATTCGAAAGGCTCCTTTCAGTTCCTTTGAGATTAAATACAAAAACCGTTCTATTCAGGGTTAAAATTTACTTTTAATTATCTTTTTTTTTTCTTTTCCTAAATTTTGTTTTTAAAATTTTTTATCAGTTTTCACGACCGAAAGCCTAAAGGACGTCCAAATAAATGCAGACAAAGTCTGAGAATGTTAAGATATGATGGACAAAGAAATCCTTTGATTCATAACCAAGCAATTCTAATGACATTTTGGAAGCTTCTACCAACTGCAATAAACCTGAAATAGTGAATTCATCATCTTAAAATTGTATATAATAGTTACATTGTTCTGTACAATCACTTTAGTATTCTTTTTTGAAGAATATTCTTTGTTATGAATGTCAGGAAAAATTTCTTAAAATCCTTCAAGCAAGTTTTTTTTCCATCAAAAATGTGTCTATTATGTGCTAAATATGGTAAAGAATTTTGTTCTGTATTTACTGGTGAAATGGAACTTGCATTAAAAAAAACGTTTGAAGTGAACAACAAAGTTGTAGAGGCTTTCTTGTCTCCACGAAGTAAACATATCAAAATTTGATTGATTCTTTATTATAACTCAGAAAAAAAGTTCATTATATAAAATAAATTGTATCTAACAAGCATGTATCATATTGTTATCATATAATAACGATGGAATGTAAAAAAATTCAACAAAAATCAGCACATGTCAAATTAGAAGAAAAACATGAGCTCATAATATATGAAACAGGTGTATTTTGATTTGCTTCAAATTTTTTATTATATTTGTTTATGGCTACACATATAGTTTAAAATTGTTATATGAATATAAATTAATCTTTGTGGCAAATGAAATGTTATTAAGCAAGTCTAATTTTTATTTGAACTGTTTTTTGATGATGATGATGGTGAAAAAAAGGATTTGGTTTGGTTCCACCAATAGTATTTCCTTTATATTCTTTGAAAACTCTTACAAAATTTTTTAAAATTTATAGATGTATATATTTCATAAAATAAACAATCCTTTTTATAAAAATGAATATTTAATAAATTTAAGTTATTTCAATTATGTTTCTGGTCTGTAAATGTACATTTAAATGTGTTTTTTGCGTTTTCTTGAAAAGAAATTTTGTGATGCTCTTCAAAATTTCAAATACTCTATGCACATTCTATTTTTAGTAACAACTCTGAAACTTTTCTCGTATGCTTTATGAGCATATAATAATGTATTTTGCATTTATAGATGAATTATGTATCATATATTTTAGTTTTATTGAAGACCTCAAAGAATATTATTGCAATGATTTTTTAACATTTTTCAAAAAAAAGTCAACAATATCAAGTTTTAAAGGGGAAATCCCATTTTGAATTAATTCAAGCATGCAAAATATCATGAAAATTTCAAAACAATATTTGTGCCTTTTAATAAAGTCTTACAAATTGGCCGTTGGATCCGGATTTGAATGAATACTCTGCATGAAATAAAAATTTTTGTTTTCATGAAGTTGATTTATAAAATAAGTAATATAGATACTGGGAAATAGAAAACTATATTTTGTGTTTCCTTTTTTATAAAATATATTTATTTATTTTATTTCAGAGAATCGTGTGCTGCAAATTACATTTTTCTGGATTTCATTTGCAGCAAAAATTTTAAAACAATATAAACAGAATCTTGAAAACATGTTAAGCCGAACATTGGTAGCATGGGGAAAAAAACCGAAGCCTTATTCATTTGGCAATTACTTATTACTACGACTTAAAATAGCTTTAAAAAAAGATGTACTTAAAATTATATAACTAACAGAAATACCGTTTAATTAGAAAAGCAACATAAGCTAACCTTTTAACAGCGCGTATCCGAAGTAAAACAAAACAGCAAACCAATAGTTTTGTCTCCGTTTAAATAAAGTTCTCAACAAAATACGCATGCGTGAAACTTCATCACCAGAAAATGCATTTTTTTTTCTACTTGAGTTGGACAGATTAGAAATTTTTATTTTCCTTTATTCTGTTTTATTTTAATTCAAAAGTACATTAGAATGAACCTTAAAGGTCGATTAATTAACGATGTTTAATTTTAAATGCAATAAATGCAATGAAAATAAAAAAAATCGTTTAAAATAATCGATCGGAAACATGTTAAGCCTAACCTCATCACTGTTTGAAAAAAACGTAAAACTTTACTCATTTCGCGATGGAGGAAGAAAGTTATTTTGGCGGGAAAGTTAGTTTTTAATTAATAATTAAAACTCTACATTTTGTAGTGGACTGAATTGTGAATCTAAACCACTCTCGAATCCACTTGAACACACACAAAAAATTTCATCAAAATCGGAGCAGTCGTTTAGGAGGAGTTCAGTCACATACACACGCACAGAAGAATTTTATATATATATATATATATATATATATATATATATATATATATATATCAATTATTTATAGTAAGTGCAATTATCAGGCCTGGATAGCCTGGTTGGTGGGGCGTTGGATTCGCACCCCATTTGCTGCTATTTCAAATCCGCCAGCCATAGAATGTGTGTGAGAGTGCTGGATGCCAAATCTGTCACGGTGACAAAGCCCTCCATGACGAGAGTAATACCTCCTGTGGGTAAAACGGGATCATTCTCTATTCAAGAACTAAATTACGATCTGCGGATGATTGAATGAAATATAATAATGAAGTCCTCTCCATAAAAAGGGTTTGTGACGTATGTGAGATTGAAGCCAGACTTCTGCCTTTGGGTGCTCAGGGGTTTATACATTCAGAAGCTACTGCACTCCTCCTTCCGTTGTAAAGTGGAACATTTGATTATTTAATAGAAAGGTGGTGATTATTTAATTGAAAGTAATTAATATAAAAAATTTTCTTTGTTGACCTTAGTAGGTATTAACTTAAGTTTTTTTTGTTTATTACTTGTGAATTTCAGACACTATTGTGTCCAAAAGAAGAATTACCTTCACTGGATATTTTATGTTTTTAAAAATGCTAATTTTTAGGAGAAATTAAAATCAGCGGAAATAATATAAATACTATTTGAAATGTTTGATTGCGTTTTCGTTATTTCGTGTAAGTATTATGTGCAAGTAATTCTTCATTCTTTTTTATATTTTGTCTGCGACTTTGTTATTGATTTCATTTTTTGTTATTTTATATAAATTAAATAAAATATTTATCCTTATTCTATTTTTTAAAAAAAAATAAAAGTCGAAACCAGGCTAAAATAGTTTTTTTTTGAAAATATTGAATTTCAAAACCAGTTTTTCAATAAGCTGCCTTTTATATAAACTTTAGTTGCAGTAAATGCCCATGATAAGTTTATGAAACCTTTCACACGAGCTTATTGATCAACCATTTTAAAAATGTATAAAAATCATCAAGCATATCATATGTATATATGTTAAACACATTCTTTAGAAAATCATAACAAAGCGATATAGTACCTTGAAAAAAGTGCATTTACAAGTTCTCGTCTAATGTTATGCATCTTTACGACGGACAATGATGTTTTAATACTCTGATTTTAAAATTTCTTATTTTTCAGACAAAACTCGTTAAATTTAGGCTTTTTTAAATATAATGACTTTTTTTTCTTTAAAGATATCCATCGCGATTCTTGTAAGTACGGAATTGCTGATATCAGCAGAAATTATTTATCAAGCCTTACAAGATACAGACTGTCTAAAGTACTGCTTTGTAGTTACATGACGAATTCCTCTTGTCTCCAGGATTTGAATTCCGTGATTTCTAATCGTAGGTGGATCGTTCCTAATAAGGAAACAGTCTATTTGATATAAAAGAGAACATAATCTACCATATTACAACATTTTAATAAGAATCCTTTCAAACAGCAGTTGAACGCAGTGTGAAAGGAACTTTGATCAGGCTAGTGGTAGAAATAGAATTTTTATCGAAGAAATATTCTAAAATTTTCTATTTAGATTTCTTTATACAGTTCACTTCCGCTTGGCAATCAAAATTTGAACTATCATTTCTACAACAGTTTTTCCATTTAAATATATTACAAAATTCTAGAAAAGAGACAATTCTTAAGGGCTCTACAAAGGTTCTAAATAAGATAGTCTGAACTACTATTACATTTTATATTGTATAATTAATAGCAATTTTTGAGTTTCTTTGCTTTGCATAAAAATTGCTTTGTTATCTTTGTGTTTCTTCTGCTTTGCAGAAAACGATATACATTAAGGGAGAAAAAAGAACATTTGAATACCTTGGATACCTCATACCTGCATTATAGAACCCGTTACGATGGAGAATTAATTGCTATTCTCCAATAATAGCAGAGACACCCGTCTCAATGATGAATTAATTGCTATTCGATAGAGACAGTGGAGAATTAATTGCAGCGCCGGAATCTTGAGTTTCGTCTGATAAGTACGTAAAACAATATTCATAAAGAAAAAAAGAGCATTTGAATACCTTGGTTTAGAGTCGTCAGCCTCTGATTCTGATGGGCCGTATTTCACAGGAGATGAGTTTCCTTCCGTTTCGCTTGACGTTTCCCCCTGAAAAATAATCTGATGGCGTACAAAAAGTAAAAGCGGATTTTTTTGAGATAGCATGTCGCTGAAAAACGCTGGCTGGACAGAAAGCATTCGCAATCCAATTTCTGTTTTCAACTGTCATGATTGTCTCGCCGCTCTCTAATGCTGCAAGCAGAGATGATAAATCCATGGACGTGGAGTGGATTCATGGAGGCATCCCAAAATTTTTTCAAAAAATAAATATCATTACTAATATATTTAATCTCGCAAGAAATTTAATGCTTCTATATCTAAATCTATCAGCAATCTACCAGCATTTTCTCAGAGCTTTTAATATTCTAAAAAAGTTCAACAGCAAATTGCATACCTCTCTTTTTTTGGAAGCTCTTTACTATTGTATGCTTAATAAATATTGCAACGAAATTACATTGCAATCAATGGCAAGAAATACTGTTTATATAGGTGATTTAAAAAAACCGTAACTCATACTAATAAAGTGTTCGAGACAAAAACGACTTAGTATAGCATACTGCACAACCAGATCGAGGAGATTATCTATCATCAATCGCTTTCGGTAATTTTTTGCTATTGATTATTTTGCATATCGTATGGATGAAACCAGTAAATAATTTTTCAATTTCTTTACTATACCTATAATAAAATTTGATGCGCGGACTTTAAATTTCTTTGCAATTCCAATGAATATTTAGATGCAGCATAGCGTCAATGGACAACTTAATCCACCTATCTATAAGTTGAATCTTTGAAATAAGTTATATATATTACATAAATTTTATTTCTCTTTCCTAAGATCTGACTTACCTCCTCATTTTCTCTCGAGAACCGGTCGCCAGTCTTCCTGGCGGCATATTGGTAGAGGTAGGTGGCCAAGTAACCTATGGGGTCTCTAGGCCTCCTGTTGGCCACCTGTGTCAGACCTCGAATCAGAGCATCTCCCAATACACTGGCCAAGTATCGACTGTCTCGATTTTGGCGATCGAATAAAATAGGGTAGATGGAAGGTTTCGGAGGCGGCTGTTCCTGAAGTTGCTCGGTGGTGGTGATGGTAGTGGTCGTGTCGTCAGAGAAGTCTGGTGTATTGCCGGGTTCCACATTCTCGAAAGGATCGTATTCGTCATCTTCGTTAAAAAGATCAACTGAAACAGAAGACGCATTTTATTAGTAAGACTTGAAATTGGCGGCCGGCGAGCAAACTATTGTTACAGGCTTCATTTTTATGGGATCTTTCATTAGACAGTGGAGAGAATTTCCTGCTTTCAAAGAATGACAAGAAAAGATTTACTATCAAAAGAAGCATCTTTTTTCTTCTGAATATTACGTCATAATTGTTTTAAGCCATCCAAAAGTTTCTGCGATAAAAGTGTTCGTTTTTTTGTTTAATTTGATTGATACTCGAAATTTCCTTTTTTTTTTGTTCATCCTAGAAAATCGCTTCACACAAAACTGGATCTGCTAACTTAGATTCACCCACAAAGATTTTCGTAGTTATGATGTTAGGAAGAAAAGTTAGTTTTACCGAGGAATATGAACAATTTCTGTCGGATGAAATGTTTCTTTTATCGAATTTCTTCTCGTTTAACGATAAAACTTTCAATTTGGATTTAAACATTTCTACTAAATAAATCATATTGCGTTTTCAATATTGATTAATTATGTCCTAAAAGAGGGCAGTTTGCAAGAACTTAAAGAGAATCTAAAGATACTTCTCAATAAGCTTTATCTATTAGCATTAAAGATGTTTTTATTTGAAGCCATTTGTTATTTATTTTCATACCAAATTTAGGAAACATTCTTAATAATTTTATTTGTTAGCTTCTTTTTAAATTTCATTGGGAATTTGAAACTTCACACATCGAGTTGATTTATATAAACTTGCTGGGTGTTTTTGAAAGTCACTGATTTTTTTTCTTTATTCTGATTCAAATAAAGAAGTCGATCTAATTTTTCATCACAATAAAATTTAAGATATTTAAAATTTTTTTGTATGTTTAATGATTATGTAACTTGATTTTTGCTTATGAATTTGAGTTGTGATTTTTTTTTGTAAGGGAACATTATAAATCTTGATTACCTAGATTTGTCTACAAACATACATTTTTTATCCCTTCCTAAATTACTTTAAGAGACGTCTTTATTTTTTTCTGTAAATTTCTAAGAGGCTCTGCCCATTAGTATAAGTATAATATCACCTAAAAATAATTATTCCTTGGAAATGTTCACATTTTTTTTCCTCAGAAGTGCATCTGCGATAACAAAATACAGATCTCAAAGAAGAACCTTGGAAAAACTCTCTTTTTATATTGAAATTTTATAATACTAAATTTTTTAAGAGTATTTAGGAAGTCCGCAACAATTGCTAGTTTAATTTAATAATTTGAAGTACTTTCATTTTCAAGTCTTTGAAAAATACCCTTTTATTCAATGCTATTAAAAGAGTTCGAGATGTCTAAAGAATAAATTGTAACCATTTTGTTTATTTTAACTGAGCAAATGAGAGGAATTTATTATGCAGTTGTGTCATCAGTTTTTTGGAAACTAAATTGGTTGGCCTGAAGTTTCATTAGTAGTTTCAAGAAAATGAACGAGTCTTTAAGTGATAATTATATCGAACATTTTCTTCAATGTAGGTAAGTGACAAATTGGATGGTAAGAAGAGTCGTTTCGTTTTTTGAGAATTAGAATTTCTTTTGCAACTTTCCAAACATTTGGAAAAAGGCTTTCTTAAGGCAGACATGAAAAATCGAAAACAACCAGGTTTAGTGAAAAAAAAAACATTTTTAAAATATCATGAAAAATTCTATCTTGACCTGGAATCAATCTTGTTAGAATCAATGCCATCCAAACAGTTTTTTTAAAGAAGAGGCGAACGTTTTTTTGTTTTTGTTTTATCAAAAGAAGCTGAGGTTAAGAGAAAATTGTTTAATTTAAATATTCATATTGTCACTTCGAAACTAAAAATCTAAAATAATTTCAAGGCCTTAAAGGAATTAACATGATTATTTCAGTTATTGAAGGTTTCTAAATGCTATAAATTTAATTTAACTAATTTATAAAACTTTAAAAAATATTATTTATTATTATTATTATTAGTTTGAAATAAATTTGTTAGAAATTTTCTGAAAGAATTTTGTTTGGGCTTCATATATTTTTGTAGTATAAATTTAAGTTTTTTATGAAGATAATTTTTCGTTCAACTCTCTATTCATAAATAGTTTGAAATTATCTCTTAAATTCCCTGTCTTTGTTCAATTTGGATTTTTAATTCATTTTCCCATTAGTCTGTATGTTTGCATTTGTCAATAGGGAATTTATTTTTATTTCTTCCACACATTTTAACGACTTTTTGAATTAGTTTTTCGAAAGTATCCAAATTATTTCCACTTTTAATATTTTTTCACTAAATTCACGCAGTTTAATTTTTTAAGTCAAAATAATTAACGTAAGTCAATGTTCTCTTCAGTAAATTTTTATATGTAGAATAAGAATGAAGTATGAAGAGTGAATCCATAGATAGAGAGTAATTTTACTTTTAATTTTCAATTTCTGACTTCATTAATATTAATGATTTTTATAATCACAATATTAATTATTTTACCGATACTACTATTGAACATAAGAATTCCTTATGTTCCGTTCTTTCACATTTGGCGCAGGTCCTATGTCAATTTTTAACTCCATATGTCGGTAAATTTAAAAAATGTACCCATACCTGGAACATGTGAAGCAATAAACAAGATTTTTTTTTAAAAAAATTAGTCTATTCCAAAATAATATATTTTCTTTTTAGTTCCATTACTTTCTTAAAAGAAGGAAAGATGTCAGTGAGTTTAGTGAAACAATTTATTGTCTAATTTTTTTCCCATTTGAAGTAAGTTTTGTTTTGTGCTGTAGTTTTTTTAAGTGAAACACTTTGCGTTTTTGATTTCTCAATTATTTTCTCAGCTGAGATGTTTTATTCCACCTTTAAAATTATAATTCTAGAAAAAAAAATCTTTTTAGGTTTTTTATTTCGTAATTATTATTTTTAAAAATCTATTTTTCATTCTTCTATTAACTTCTCAACGCCTTAATTTGTTGTGATATTTCCCTCTTTTATCATTTTAAAAGAATTTTATTGAGCTAAATTTTTTAAGGGATGTTGATGAAGCGGTATAAATTTTTTTTCATATATTTTAAGATGCTTGTTCTGCTTTTGGAAGAATTAGAGCATTTCATTTTGGCAATGTTTATTGTATTTGATCTAATGTTTTTTTTTAAATTTTCATACATAAAATATACGTTTTTCTTTGCATGTATTTTCTTGGATATGGACTTTACTAATCTTATTTAAAAAAATTACATAGTGATTGAAAGTTTAATCACGAAATAGTTCTCGATAAAATCGGAGAATATGTTACCTCTTCCCCCCCCACTAAAAATGGTTATTGAAGGGCCTTTACAGAAATACAATAATTATGATCGGATGGATGCAAACACAGGAACCTGAATCCCATGGAGCTTCTCAAAAAATCAAGAACAACTTCTTAGGACACCGACTAACTTCAAACCTCAATTCGATGCCCTATACGACTCTCCCCTCCCCCCCTAAAACAGCAACAGCAACAACAACCGCATTTCATTCTCATCAGATTTCTGCCTCAGATTTGCTCATTGGTAAACTTGATAGAAATTTTATAGCCACCAGCTGCTTAGTAATTAAGGCTCAATCGTCACGTGGGAATTCTGTTTTCTGTTAAGGATCAATCTTTGTAGCTGACTCCGCAGGAACACATGCGAATTATAAAAAATTCACTGCTAGCACTGGATGAAATCCACCTGGGTTCTATACTTATTGAAAGCGGTTGCTGTTGATTGATCGTTTCTTGAAGGTTTCAGGAGTTTCTCCGAAAGGAAAAAATAAACGCTTAGCATTTGGTTGTTTTGACGCTCTTCTCCCTTGAAGACCTGATAGATTCCTTTGAAAAAACGGGACAAACAGTCCATCATCTGGATACAATAAGTGGCCAGACACAATGACTCTTCTGGTAAAAAAGATTGTCACCTGGCGGTCCGTAGGTCAACTTAGTTATGGGAGAGAAAATGAGTGAAGTTACTACTGGCCGAAAAGCCAGTTATTATTACAGCGTCCCTTAAAAGCATTGGCCAGTTAGTTTCCATGAAATCACAAAAAATATTGTGTTTATTCTGTCCTGAACCCTGTTTCCTCAAAAATCGGCATCTAATTCTTCTGTTTCTAGTTTATTGGACTAATTACAGTATTTATCTGACAATAAAATTTTTTAAGAGTAAGTGAAGATAAAGCTTTTCGATTTATAGATTTTTCCTGCTCCTTTCGTATCCGGAGAAATATTCGATGTTCGATCTGAGGGTGTTTGAAAGTGTGTTGTTCAAATGAAATTCAGGCTCAATAACAGCAGTCGTACCCAATGAATCAGAATCCCCAGTAATTCTAAGAATTTCATGTCTCAAAGCATGCAAATCATGACAGATGTCGAAATTAATAAGAGATACCTCGACCAAGGGGCCTGTAGAACACTACTTCATCAGTGATTACCATAACGTATATTCTCGGATAAAGAAGGAGCTTTCCCATTTTATTCTGCAGTCAATGGTCAAATATGAAAACTGAAAACCCCATTTGAATGGTAATTATATGAATTAGGAGAATCTGCTCCTCAAATGTTTATAAGATCTACGCGTTTGGAATTGTATAAAAATTGAAATCTTTTATCACAACATCCTTTCCGATGTCCTGAATAGATTTCTGATGGAAAAATGATCTACAGTACACATTTTGATGACAACCTTGGTAACATCGAGGGATATTTGGCATTTTCTCTTAAGGGCTATTCCTTTATTTAGAGGTGAAAGACTAATTGATCTCGGACATTATTTTTATTTTTATTTCTGAGGAATTTGTGATGTTACAATCTACATATTACTATAGATTAAAATATTAGATGCATGACAAAATATTTAAACTGAAAATTTCTGCTGGAAACCTGATACTCTTTCGCAAAGGAATATCCTAAAAAAATGAAAATTTCGTCAGAAGAGCATCTCAGTCCAACGCCGCTACGCTGAAAGCACCAAACCTGAAAGTTTTGCCTCACGAGCTGAAGAAATAAAATTAAATATAATTTTTTATAATTAGAGAGAGACATATACTTAGTTTTGAATTTAATATTTTACAGATAGAAGACAAATCGGCAGATTTTTATTCTTTTTCAGCTTTGGCCTCGCATTTCCTTGTCAGCATACGCTCCATTCCATTACCATTGACTACTGCTCATCAATATACCCGAAACGACCAATCACTTTAATTTGAGAGCGTTCTTTTCATTCAGTAGTAAATTAAAATCAGTTTCTGCTTCACAGGCAATTTAGTATTCTAAACAAATTTTTCTAGATTGCAAAAGTTGTCGTTACATACAAAATATTTAAGTATTATATCTGGGAAACTCAAATAGTAGAATATCCTCTAAATAGTTCTGCACTCATTCTACAAATTATTAATTTCCTTTGTTATAGCATTTCTTAAGCTTTCATCAATCACATACGTTGCTACTTCGATTAATTATAGAGATTAGATCGAAAAATAATTGAATAAATAATTATGAAGCATTTAAGTATAAAAATAATTATATATAAAAATGAGAAACAGTATTACATCAGGTTTATCATTCCAATTACATATTACGTTAAATGTATAAGAGAAATGTATTTCCATTAAAATGTCTTTAAGAAAGATATTTTGGGAATTCTTTTATAAGTGATAATTACAAATTTATAAAAGAGCTGTTTTGATTCAGTACAGCAAACAATTCAATTAAATCGTTAATAATAACATTTATAAACCAAATGTATTAAATGAAGAAATAAAAACATAGTTTTATGTTCTTCTAAATGTAATTTATCAAGAGTAATATAATTATATTTAAAATTTTGAGAATAGATATAGGTTAGATTTTCGCATTCAGTTTTAAAAATTTTAATTTTTTTTCCAAAAAACATAGTAGAACAGGACTTTAATTTTCTTGAATAGAATTGTTTGTCAAATAAAGATTGTCAATGTAATTTTTAATAAAGATAGTTAATAAAGAAAAATCATAAATGTTATTTATGATCTCTTCTCTGCAAATATGAAATATTTTAAGAAATAGTAATTGAAATAATTTAATTGGAAATTTTGTTTATTATTATGTAAGCCGCCTTTGAAGACAGTTTTCTGCCCCTTCCCAGCTCATTTGCATTTTAAATAGTTTAGAAAACGAATATGAAAAGCATTTTTTTACCTCGTCATCTGATGCGACATAAAAACACGAATTTAATTGAATCCATCTGCCACAGCCTGCTATGAGTGCAAATTTAAAAATGCATGAAATGGAAGAGGAAGGGAAAATATCAGTTCCGAATTAATATTGAAATAAAGCATTTTTTTAAATCTTTATTTAAAAACATTTTAATTTTGAAATTTTGTAGTCGGAAAAAGCGTGTGGTTGAAGGAATTTATAGAGGGGTTTAAGAATAATATCGGATCTTTGTATCGGATTGCGTACTAAAGAATTTATTAAAAACAAAGAAAAATCGGACATAAAGGAATATCTATCATTACGAAGTTAATTTTATTTCGAATTTTCAACTAATATAAATACCATTTTTGTGAGATAATGATTTTGGAAGATACAGTCATTATTTTGCATATGACAACATTGGCTATCAATTAGCCAAATGTTGAATCAAATGCGACCATAAAATCGCTCAATGTGATTAACGTTTGTACAGCAGTTCACTTACATTCGACTGTAGGCAATATTCAACAGTGCGCAAAGTACTAACACAAATTTATATGTACAGATAAAATATTTTTATCGAAAGAAATTCTTACAAAAACTCATTTTTAAAGAAGTTTATTTGTTTCGACCTTCAAAAAAATTGAAATTTATTATTTTTTAAAATTTTATTCAATTCGCTTCTGTCCTTCATTAAAATATGAAATAAAAAATGTGTAAATTTATTGTCACAAAAAAAAGTGGTATTCTAAAAGATTAATCAATACTTCGGCATTTATTAAAGTTATCTGAAATTAATTTTTTTCACATTTCTATGAAATAAAAGTAAGTTATTTTTATATCCAAAAATTATATATTAAATGTATTCATCTGATATTTTTTACTCTGTTTATAATTGTATACAGTGTTATAATAATTACATTAAACAGCAACTGGAATTTTTGTCTTTTTTTAGAGATCTTGATTACAAGAAACAATCAACAATAAATATTAAATAAATTAAACTGGTCTTTTTCTGATTACAAAACATAGAATTGATTTTATATTTCTATAAACATAGATAATTTGTTTATTTTATTTGTAAAATTAAGTACTTACAAGCTCTAGTTTCGTCCAAAAATTAAACAAATATATAATAGATTAAGAAAGAATTTTTTTAAAAAATTCTTCTACATCTAATTCGGAATCCTATTGGAATCGTCAAGAAACCCGAAAGAATTTTAAAGCTGTCAGATGTAAACAAGAGTCCAAATGTGTGTATTGCTGCAGATTTGTGTGTTTGAGTGTACTGCAAAATCACCTTTCATAAATAAGGCAATAAAAATACAAATATATTAGAAAAAAAAATTTATTTTCCAGTTCAATATATTAAATTATTTTACATAATGAAATGCACTAAAATCTAGCACTACACTACAAGTGGACTCTTGCTTTTGAAAACTACGGTTGTGTGGATTCCAAATATTTTTGAAAGCTTTATATTTAGAACATAGAAATTTTTTTAAAAATCAATGATTACTTAGTTGTCACCATTATACCGAATGATTCTGAACTGAAGATTTAGAACCAAGTATTCTATTATCATCGTACTCTCATCAAGTGAAAATTTGATAATAATTAGAAAAAGAAGATTGAAAAAAGGAAAAGGGAAGAAAGCCAACTTAAATATTATTAAAAAGAGTATTTTAAGAACATCTGCTCATTTGATTAAAGAACTAATTAAATAGTAGAAACAATCAGATTAATAAAATCTTCTTAACTTAATACGAAACTAAGCAAAAATATTTTCTTAACATTTTTAAGACATTTATATGAAAACGAGGTATAATTTACACCAAACTTAATAGCAAACATTTAACTTATTTCACCTGTTTTGAAGATTATTATTTTACATAACAGTTTAGAAAATTGCATTCGGTGTTCAAATTAAAGTATTGGGTTTTTAGGAATGCTATTTGACCATCTAAAACAAGAGTCCACTTTAAACATGACAAGAAAGATTTTGCAGATAAAAATTCTTTTTGTTCAACATTTGTTCGGATGAATTCATTTGATCCAAACGGATATGATTTATTGGCTTAAAAAAACTTACAATTTTTCCTGTAGGTACAACTTTTCAAGGAAGACATTTTTTCTTAGAATTAAACACATTTTTTTTCGCAATGAATTCCCTTGATAAGCTTCCTCAATTATATCCAAAACTAGGACACGTTGTTTTTCAAATTTACAACTTTTTCGAGGATTGATTTGAGAGCAGAGAGGAAAATCTTCCACAAGTACATAGGGCAGTTTAGCCTGAATGGCTCATCTTTGGTAAAGAATAGTGCAAAAAAAAAAAAAAAAAAAGAAAAAAAAGAGGGGGGGGGGGGGTGATTTTGCATGAGAAGATATGGTGTCAAACATACAACATGATGTAGTAAAGGATGATTTGTTTATAACTTCGCTTTTTACATGGTCTTCAAAACAGCAAACACCCGTCGTTGACTAAACAGAAAATCATATGACATGGTCCACATGCTATCAATTAGCATCTAACAAAAGATGCGGCAGTTAGAAGTCAGGCAGCTGCTGGGGGATATGAAGAAAGTTGAACCCAAATTAATATTAATCCAAGAAGAAGCCGTAATATATTTTACAAATACTGTGCATGATTTCTTCACCAGGAAGTTTAACTAAACGAGTTGTGTAAAAGTAGAGTAATCTCTTCGTCAATATGGGCAATGGATTTATCTCTAATCACTTTCTTTTTTGAACAGGCCATAAAAATTGAATCGGTAACTTTTTAGCATTAATAGCCACTTTTTTGGTAGATGACTACGTTGAAAAGTTATTATTTTTTTTGGGGGGAGTAAAATTTTTTTTATTTAATATTTTTAAAAATTGAACAGTTTTCCTTATAAAATTGTTTTTTAGAAGTTTCATTGATTTTTATATTTGTAATTACATGCGTTTTAATACTATATTATATTTTCAAATGCTGTCGAAATTCAAATGTTTGATTGAATTGACGAAAAGTCCCATGAATTAAAATCTAATGTATATATTTTTTCCAAATCCGGTGCCCTAATTTATCAAATTTTTTTTCAGTACTTGAATTAGAGAAGAAGCACTCTGTAAATTTAAATATTCGATGGTTATTTTAATGCTTCACAATTTCATTAAAAATTTTTTATGTTATTCATCAGTTGAACCCCAGCATTTAAAGATTGTATATTGAATGAAATGGCAGCTTATTTTTTAGTTTCGAAATTAGGTAATATTTTTCTTTAGCTCTTCTACAAAATTTTAAGCAAATGATTTGGTAAACCTCTTATACCAAACGTTTTTTTATATCTGTTTTCAGTAAAAAAAGCTCCATTTTTCACTTTTTAATTTTGTCCTTTAACTGCTATGTTTTGCTCTCCTAGATGTTTTTTCCAGCTTATTATGCAAAAATTCAAAAACATAACTATTTAAGAGTGTTTAAAAAATAATTTCGAACTTAGTCACCTACCTGAACATCGATGCTCAGGAGACGCCGGCTTTATTTCAAAATGCGCTAACAATTCTATGTTCTAGTACACGGAGGAGATTTTCAGCTGTTACTGTATTGGTATAATACGGGAGTCCTTTGATTTATCATTTATTGCCGCATTTCCTTTTCTTCATCTTCTGGGTATATGTTCCCCTCGCACACGTCTTTACTTTCCTACTTGAGATCTGCAGCTCCCAACCTCCCCAATAAATAATGGTTGATTTCGAATTGCCCAACACATCTTCTTTTCTGTGAGCTCAGAAACAAGCAGTGCAGCGGGCTATTTAAAACACAGAACGAAAATGGCAGTCTTCAAAATTGCTCTGCTATATATATTTAATTTCTTATGAGAAAAACAAAAAGGGTGTATTAAGAGTAAGAGACGCCTGGAGTGCACAGAGTTTTATCACTCTCAATTGTCATTAGCGACTCAGCTAGTGTAAATGGTGGCACGGGTGCGGTGTTATTATTTTTTTGTACCTTCTTCATATCCTCCCTAAACATTATCACAAGTATTAAAAAGAGTTCAGTATAAACTGAGTATAAGTACCTGGGGGCACCTAGTCCTCTTGTTACTAAGCCGCTGAAATGCAGCTGGGATCCTTGGAATAAATGATTTACAATTTTTAAAAATAGAACAAAAAATTAATACTCAGTCAATTGAACTACTTTGTTTGATCAATTGCTAAAATAAAGTTTTTTTTTAAAAAAAATAGATATAATGAAAATAATTTGAGGGAGGACGAAAATAATTTGAGGGAGGACAAAAAAAAGCATTGAAAGGATTAGAATAAGACGCATATTATATTCAAACAAAAATTCAAATTTTACAAGAATTTTCAACATTACTCTAAATTTTAGAATGAAATGAATTACACTAAAGAAACAATGAATGATATGTGTCGCTTTTAAAATAAATGTATAATTGTTAAGATATCGAAGTGCTTCAAATCATTATTTCTCTTTCAAATTACAAAATGAGTAGTAAAAGTGCCTGCTTTTGCCAAAACCAGAGTGCAACAGAAAATCAAACTATTATGTACAATGGGCACAAACAGGCGCGGCTCTGCTTCACAAAGTAGAAATTCTCCCATACCATAATGGGTGATTGCCAGGGAAATCTCAAAATTGCGATTTTCTTCTTTTATGCGCCCTTAAATCCCAGGGAAATCTCTAAATCCACGACATCCTCTACATAAATCCCCTTTTCATTCTGAGACACTGTACGCACATGCTTCTGGCGCAATTTGGCTTAAGTTGCAGTGCAATTCAGTAACGCTGCTGAGAACAAGTAAGGATTAACTTTCAAACTTTCTGACTGCTTCTTTTTTCGGTCTTCGATGAAGTTTAAATATAATGAAATTCTCCACGCTATTTCTAAGTTGTACAAAATGCAAACCACGTAACCACCTAGCTGATTGTTTAAATTTCCCTTAATGACGTGACTAGCAATTTGGTGAAAACAGGAATTACAGTCACAGTGAGAAAGTGAATTTCTGCGCATTTTTGCTATATCTAAAGATTTTAGCACAATCATGGAACTTCGCGACAGATATACGCCGGATTTGACCCTCAACCACATGCAGTTATTTTACATATTTTTTTCCAAATTCCATTGTTATACTACAACGGAGCCGTTCGAATGAAGCGCTTGCCAGACAAATCAAGTAACAAAAACACTTCTAAAATATTATGGTAAAATGACGCAGGTCTTTCTATGAAATCGAGGACATTTTTCATGATTTTCTTCTTAATAAAAGGCGAAATATCCTTTCGGATGCCATCTTAATGAACAGTCTGAAACTGCAGAAAAGATGCGTCGACTGCGGAATAGAAAAGAAAATCGTCTCACGAAACCGACTATTTCTGCACTGTCAAAGTAGTCACTCACGTTTCTCAGTTTCATCGGTGGGTGGGCGCTGCCAGATGTTAACTTGCGAGGGCCGTCTGTTCTGTGCTTCTTTGATCCGGTAGCCCTCCAGCAATTCCCGAATACTTAACACTCCCGGATGGGTGAGGTAATAATCCGGTGTATGGCCAACCTGGAAGGAAAAGTATTTGAAAGAAGTGAAACGACAGCTTTATCAGTAACAGGGCCTGATAGGGCGCCTTTGAAAATTAAATTACACGAAGATAAAAAAAAATTATAACACGGACTCTGTTCTTGAGGCAGATACAGCAGATATATGTCCTGCATTTTGTCATATGTCCGCATAATGAACATAATGAACACCTATCACCCAGTCATGATAATTTTCAGTTTAAAACGTGCCATGTGAAGAAGCGAAGCTATCTGTGTTTTCGGGTTCCCATGTATTCAAAGTAATTTTTGATAGTTAATTAAATGGGTTAAAGTTACAGGGAGACAAGTCCTATTTCCTTCGTTTTCCACGCATTTAGAAATTAAAAATAGTAATGTATTATTTAGAAACAAAAATATTTTAATGTTGCCACCTTAAAGATCTTTCAAACCCATATTTAATACAGGCTACCAGTTTGTTCACTGGCTACAACTTAAAACTCTTTTCTGAAAAAATGACTTAAATCACTTAACTACTAACTGTACAAATGTAGTGCTCTGTGCCAAAAAGAATACTAAATTTTTTTAATATTCAATTTTAATTAAACTTTGTAAAAATATGATTAAATTTTAAATTTAAGTGATGCAAAAAAATTAAAGGAAAGAAGAGATAGATGATGAAGTTATAATTAAGTAATGATAATTTTCTTTTCTTTTTTTATTGGTATTGATGCGATATATATTAAACATTATTATTGAAATAAAAATAAATACTATGTAGGTTAATTTATTTTATGTAAATGATTAATATGTATTTGTTCATTGGCGAATAAAATCCATTTTTGTATATGGACAAATGTGGCGACCGGGACAAATATTGGGATTGATTTATAATATAAGAAATTATATTTCAAACATTTTGTTTTTGCCTGAGGATTTTCACGGGCTCCTGAACGTAGAAAATAAAATCCGATGGATTTCATAATCATACACAACCTCTGACCCTCATGTAAGGCAGCCCCTTTCCGAGTCCCGTTGGGTCAGGATTCTTTTGCGTCTCGAACGAGAAGAAAGAAGCGGAGTTCCTCTGAGTGGCCTTCCTCCCCTCCTTTCATAAAGAGGCAGAGCTTTCGAGTCCTCTTCCGGTTTCAAAATAACCTGCTACTCTTTTGTGACGATTCGGTTTGCGTTTTTCTCCAGGGAATTTATTGCGGAATCCTAGTTCTTTTTAATTAGCATTAAAATGGCTAAAAAGAATTTGACGTATCTTTGATGTTGCCCAAGTGAACTATTAACACATAAAACAAATGTCTCTCTTTGCTTGGTGTTATTTCAGATTTAATAACCAAAGGAAATGACCAGGCGGATTCCTCACTATTAATTAGTATTTATTTTTGTAAAGTTTTTCCCAAGCATTACATTTTGAACTCCGTTGCTTCGTCGATTTGCTAAGTTTTCTAATTTCTCTACATTGTTTGGTGAGTGGCGGAAGGATGACTGAGAAGATTGGAATCGATTGACTAATAGTAACGAAAGGATTAATTTTAATGCTTATGCTTGAATAATCCCAATATTAAAATGAGTTGTAACTTTTAATTTCAAATATTAATAGATTTTTTAATTACATTTGCCGTAATAAAATTTTGAAATTATAACCAGGATAACTTAAATATAAATTAAATATTAGTAAGAGCATACTATAAGAAAAATGGGACAGTCTGATGGTCATTACCTACAAAATTGTTACATTTTAATTCGAAAATTTTTCTAAGCTTTTGGGATATGCATAAGGCTCTAAATCGAACTTTATCTAGATGTCCACAATTTAGAAAGATAAAAAATTAGATTTATATGGGCTGTTGAATTCATTTGGAAATTCCATTTGTTACAGTCAATATTTCTGGCCTTACGTCATTACAAAAAAATGAATCGAAAAACAATCGATTCAAATTCAGGACACGGATCGCAGAAGTATGCAATCGGTGATATTTCCTAAGCGGTGTAAACTAAATGAGTGGAATTCTGGCATATACATCTTGAATGTCTGAAAGTTGTACTACTGCTGTGACCATAACAGGTAATGACGTTGACTTTGAGTATCGGTAGAAATTTTCTAATCAGAGAAGTATTTTTAGATCAGTAAAGTGAAACCAACACCTTTTAGAGTCCCATTTCATTGAAAGATATTATTGGATACAGTGACTGCTTAGACATTATTTGTTTCTAGGAGTTATCTGTTTTTTAACCCAACTTTTGAGAATGGTTGTGGCGTTGTGAGAATACAGTCTAGAAGAGATCGCAGCACTCTTTAATGAAATGGCACTTGAAAACGGGGGTAGTTTCTGGAAATTTTATCCCTCGGGTACTTAACATAACATCATCCTGTGCCCCCGGTGCCTATAACTCTAAGTTATCTAATCAGTTGGATGAGCACAAGTTGAAAGGAACAAGAAAAAAAATAAAAGGAAAGAAAGAGACGATACAACATTCAGAGATCTACAGAGAGAATGTCATCGATGTGAAATATTAGACGAATATATTCTATTTTTTTGCTGAAGTTATAACTGGATGGAGGGAACAAGAATACTTAAACAAATGGTGATATGAGTTGAACTTACAGGGATATTAGATTATCAACTGAAAATCGGGAAAATTGACAAATTACATTGTGAACATTTGTATGACACGTATGAGCATGTAAAAAGTCGCTGTAGAGTCAGTAATTAGTACATCCCGTCTGGGCCCTGAGGTTTTGTTTTCATTCGTAAGATCTGCAATTGTGTGGGACTTTTGAAATTATAATTTCGGCTGATTTTGACAAGTAGAATTCTGACCTGAGCTATTGTGCGGTTTTAAAAGAGGTATTGGTATTTATGAATACGGTTTACTATGGAGTGGATCTTGCCGCGTGAAAGGGTAGTCGATGCAACTCTCCTGTACCATTCTTCTTCGAGACTTGTTTCTGCTTTCTCAAGTGCCAAGAGAGAGTTGGAAAACATTTGGTGGCACAGTGAATTCGACGTCCTATCTCTACGCAACTCCTTGTACGAGGAGCACAAGGAGCATGTTCATTTGGCAGACTTAAAGACGAATTGCGATATTTATCATCGAGTATTTAATTTTGTGAATTTTTATTTACCTGAGTTCAATTAATCACATTTTGCTATGCCATTATGTGAGCATTGAAATGAAAGCTTACTTTATCCTTGACCATTTCATCTGCCCCAGCCATTAGCAAGATTCTGTAGTAGGTGCCGCCGTCCCTCATGACCGCTGCATAGTGCAATGGGGTGCGACCCTCCTGTCCATGAAACGTTAACAGAAGGATTCATTAAGAGACTAATAAAATAATTATGAAAACATCTTTTTTAGAACTCTAAAATGTAATATTCTTTTACATTTTAAACTATTTTCCACTTTTTAGTTTTTAATTTATAATTATAAACAATATAAAATCTAGAAATTTACTTTTTCTTACAATTTTATTACCAAATAGTACTAGTTATATGCAAAGAAAACGCATTTACATCAATTAATCAAATAATTAAGTTCTAAGATATTAAAATAGTTTATTTTTATTAGCAACAAACAAATGTATGAAATTTCAAAATGTTGAGAAATGATTAAAACATCCAATATAGAATTTTATATTTATGAGCTTGAAACAGTTATATTAAATAAAAGCAGGCAATAAAAATTATCTTAAATTGTTTCAAAAATTTAGATATGGTTTTCATTTCCCCCGAGTTAAAATTTATTACAAAAATCCCAATGCAATGACAGAGAAATAATTATGCATAAATATTTATTTCCAAGTATGTTAATTCTCATAAAAGTAAAATTGCTATTAAGCACTCCAATTGTTGCATGACTTTTTTCTGCCACGAATTGATGATTTTGATTTTGAAAATCGATTTAACAGTTAAGTCAATGAGATGTAATAACTGTCTGAGCATTTCATGCCATTGAGAGCTGCGATAACAGATTTTATAACTATCCGAATATTGTTCAAACATTCTAAAAATATATACATTTATAGAACTGTTTAATTATTGGGTCTGATTAATCCTTTTATAGAAATTTTACAGCGATTTTTTGATTTGATAGTTTATTAGCAGCGACTCCCTTATTTCTTCATCGAATCCTTTTTGATACTTCATTAATTTTGAGTCTCTCTCATCCGAAACTATACAAAGGAAACTTCAGTCATGAGTTGTAGGCCTCATGTCAGCTTAGCAGTCTCAAATGAACTTACAAGCATTTGTGAGATTTTCAATCGATCGGTTGCACACTTTAAAAAATAAAAACACGATATGCTTTCTTCCTTTTTCCTTTCCAAATAATAAAATCCAAATTGCTTCATGCTAATGGGAAACGACTATCCTGTAAGAAAAATTTAAATTGCAATATATTAAAAAGAAAATTACAAGCGTATGTATAAGTAATTGTAAATTATGGAGGTTGTTTGATCCTTTTCACTTGAAAGGTAATTACATGCCGAATTAATCCCGTTTTATTATTCCAGAAAATGAAAAATTTAGTAGTTCACTAATTTCATTCCGAAATTTTTTTTGTAATTAATTTTGTGCTTGTTGAAATCTGTCTCAAGCGCGAAAGATCCGACATTTGAAAGAGCGGACTGAAATTGCCACTGAACTGGAAGGAGAATTTCTATTCCTAATCAACGTATTTCTTGTTGACTAGGAATAGATTTTCCCTCTTTTATTTCAAAACATTTGGACTTGTTTTGAAAAAAAAAAAGAAAGAAAGAGAACATACGTTGTCCGGCCCATCCAACGCTTCGGGGAAGTTGTCTATGATGTACTTGACGATATCCGTGTGCCCGTGCAGAACAGCCAGATGGAGAGGGCTGGCTCCCAGGTGATCCCGGCTGAGAGCAAAGCGCTTTCTCGTCAGGACAGATTCCACCTCTCCCAGGCTGCCACGCACCACGGCGTCATGAACCCCTTTGATGCGGGCCTGTCAAGGCGAAACAACAAACTACATACAAAATATTTTACAAACATTATTTCATTAAAAGTAAACTGGATGAGGTAGAGACGAACGAGTTATTTAAGGCAAAAAGGCATAGATTTAAGATGGTGTAATTAATACCATTTAAGATGGCATAATAATGGTATAATTAATAGTTAATGGTATAATTATAAAGTATAGAGTTAAGATGCTTTAATAAAATGATTATGAAGTTATTATTTAGCTAAAGATCAAAGTTACATTTGATAGCGGAAATGTATTCATGGGCTTACGAGTCAATTTATCGGTGCTTTACAAACACAATCATGTTTGAATTATTTTTAACATTACTTTCTATTGTTGAAAGGAAATGTAAACCCTTTTCAACGTTTCATAAAATATTTGATCGAATATCTGTCTTCCATTTAAAAAAACAAACAAACAAACGAGGAAACAAAAAGATTTTTTTAGTGTCTACAAGGAATGATTTGAACTGCCATATCAACAGCTTGAATTGATGAAATTTGTAAAATATGAGACACCAATATGCAGAAACAAGCACAATTTTCCAGAATATTCTAAATTCTAGAATAAAAGGCTCTTAAATTGTTATTTCTAAAATACTTCGGATTCAAATCAAAAAGTTCTTGTAAGAAAGATTATGTTTATAAATCTATCAAATCTATCAAATTTGAAATTTTGATCTAAAATTTACTATAAATAAAGATGTGGGAGAATGAGTGATGAATTTTTAAATTTATTAGTTTCATATTTTTTGTCTTATAAATGGAGGTGTGTGTCTAGGAGGGAAGAACCTCAGAGTTAACAAATATGTGAAACTAATAAGTTTGTTTTCATTTTTCATTTTAAATGAACTTTTAATCGTTTACATTGCAATCCATTACATTTTTCAAATGACTTTTTTTCATTGGGAAATTACCTTCTTATCAGCTATTCACTCTGACTGAGTGGGCATATTGCCTAAACAGAAAATAAAATATTGAAAAGACAGCTCGAAATAGCATTAAAAAAACTATACTTTTGTTTTGCCTCTTCTTTAAACATAGAAATTTCGAATTCTGAGCTTTTTATTTCCAGCTGCCTAAGCTATTTATTTCCTGAATTGTTGACCCGTCTTTAATAATCATAGCCGTTTTCAAATTTTTCATTCTATTTATTAAATCATCAGTCATAAAATCTCATTCTCATAGTTTATATTTATGAATTTAAATTTTGGTAAAATTTGATTGAATGCATGATAAAATACTCACATATGCGGGGTTCTTTTTTTGTTGAAAATTTTGAATGTGGAAGTGTATTCACTCGATATTTTCCTTATGTGTTCCATAAGTTGATTCCGTTTAAAGAGGAGGGAATCGACTCCGTATTTTGATATTTTGTCATAAATTAACTGAATCCAAAAATTCGTAGAATCTGCTGTTTTGATTTTAGATGATAGTTTGATAAATTTTATAACTTGATAAATTTGTTCTAGCGATAAAATAGCAAATTATTTTTATTATTTTTATTTTGTTGTGTTTTTCAATTACTAAGACTAGAATAAAACAGGTGATTGACGAGTTTCAGAATTACTCCAAAATTTAAATCTGAAACTGCCATACTGGTGATAAAACAATGCACGTAATTTTATTCACTTAGCATTCAGCCCTTTCGAACTATCGTGCAAACGGATAAAAAAAATTTCTTTCACAAATTTTATTACAAAATTAGAAACAAAGCCATAATTTTGGGGACCTGAGAACAAATCTCATTAATCTAACAATCGATACGTTTTTGAGGTACCATGTTCTCAAGAAAAAATACAGTCTAATTCTGTAAAGGAATTTTCAGATTTAGGGATATCAAAAATGTGGACATTCATAAAGTCTTGAGGTCATATTTTTTTGGTTAAAATAATTTTTATATGTGTACTTCATATCCAAAGGAAAAAAACACAGAACTATAATGCATTTCTGAAATACCTCAAAAATATATTTTTTTAATCAACTTTGACATAGTCATAATTTACCATGTAGGTAGGCACGAGGTCGAGGAATTCTTGCACTTGTCTGTCATCCGAGGCCCTCCCAATGAGCCTTTCACCTTGCCCAGCGATGACCACATGCTCCAGACGGAGAAGATCCTTGTCCTGAATCCACACATCTATCAGTTCATTTAGTCTATCACCTGTTCAAAAAAAATGAACAACGTCAACTTCATCTTTTATAAATACAAAATTATGTTTAGATATTGACAAATAAATACCCACAATAATTTAAGAAAGGGTGTAAAGTCGTGGGAAGATCATTTAACCAACATTCTAATCCTGCTGTTCAAGTTAGTAGGAGCAGACACAGCTTCCACCCTCTACCTTACCCCAATTTAGAGAGCGCGCAAACATAGTGTAAGGAAGTCGCCACTTTGTCTCCTGCTGGAAGAGACACATGATCGAACAATGATATTCCTATCCAGCGGTGAGGCTATTCATCCCATTGTGTTTCTCCCGTTCTTAGAATTTGAGATAGACAGATAAGGGATCACACATGTTTTCGGCTCATTAAAGCAGTAAACCGTGCCGAAATACCAGACGGGACTATTTCGTCTATGGACCACCCAGCTGGGAAGGGTTCGGATAACGAACAGCAGATGCTTTTTACAACCCATTGAAGGAAAAACGCAGGTATGAACAGCGGGTGACGGTGCTGATAAGGGGTGGATGTCTCAGAAATCTTCCCACGACATGGTGGCGCGAGTGGGAGTAGAATGATTGGACAACCGGTATCTCCAGTGCGCCAATATCAGTCTGAGAGGTGGAGTTTCGCGAACGTTAAAAAGGGATTCGAGAAGCCGATGGTGAGAGAAGGAGAGGAGAAGAGAAGAGGAGCAAGCTGATTCGGTGGACGAGACGAGCTGTGAGGAGTGCTGAAGTGGAAGAGATACCTCGCGATCTCGAGTTTGCTAGAAAGATCTACCGGAAGTAATCCGTAGATCTCTGGAGCTACAGGCAGTAGCCGAATACGCAGACAGCTTGTAAATTCCCGGCATAGTTGTCGAACAGTCAATCCATTGTAAATATTTCCTGTATCTAACCTAGACGACGTGTTTTTCTGTGTAAAGCTGTAAATAAACCCTTTGTGTATCACACGCTACCATTTCATTTGACCCGCCCGTGGTCAAGTCGTTACAATCGGCTCTTCAGAAAAACACTAAGGTGCTCTGACGAGTATTTATTGGAAGTATAAAACTCAGTCCTTGCGAGCTAAAATTTAACCATGAGTGTCCAACTTAAATTTTATAATCCATCATCGATTCTTTTAATGACAAATTTTTCTAACCTACCCTATTTAGCTTTAGTTTTACGGTACATATCTTGAATGTTTGTCTCACTCTGAGACAAAATTTACTTAGCAAAAATTATATTATAATACTATTTTCGAGATTTTTCGTTTCAGAATAATAAGTTTGTAAACATTATTTTTGACTTGTTTCTCCAGGTTAACAATGTCACAAAGAAAATAAATGTTTAAAAATATTGGCTGATCTCAAAAGATAAAATAAAGCTAACACAAATATAAATTATCAAAATCTTGTGTCAAAGATTAAAAATACATGGTGGTTATAATTCAAATTACGATTTCAAAAATTGATTATTTTAAAACTACTGGTTGGAATGACTTGATATTTTAGCAGAATAATCAAGTATCAGTGGAATTCAGTTTGGCAAAGAAGACAAAATATTTCCAAGATGTGCCTATAAATGGCACTGCCATTGGGAAAACCGAAAATAGATTCTTTAAATATAGGGATATTGTTAGCCAAAAGAAAACAATAGAGTTCAGGAGTTTACTAAAAATTTATTTGCGATAAGAATGCCTGTTTGTAGAGAAAGCAATGATAATAACAAAAAACCCTTAATGGAACAAACACTTTACTGGTGGGAAGTTAAGATATACGTTATTCGATATGCCTTCCTCGTTGTTTCACTGTTAATTGGAAATGGCATACCCTATAACAGAATGGAGGTTATCTGTAATGATTCAATGTTTGGAGTGTGAGCCTTCAATTTTGTTAGATTCTTAATCAGCTCGCTGTAAACAAAATTCTTCAGGCCAAAACCCTTCTTCAGGTACCCTCAAGAAACCCCACGCGTTTAAGTCAGGTGAAGTTGGTGGCCATGTTGTTGGAAAATTATAGCTTATGATCCTTTTATATCCGAAAAAAGTACTCGGAAGCTGTTTCACAGGAGCAGCAATATGTGGAGGAGCGCCATCTTGTGTGAACATTGTGAGATCCACACACTGACCTTGCTTAAGTGCTGGAAGGACATGGTTACTCAAAAATGATTCATACCACTTGCCAGTGACGGTGCTAGCAACGGGTTCCTCAGATGGGATCTTCTATGAAAAAAATGAACCGACGATAAACGTTGCCTTTATTTTGCTCCACACAGTGATCTTTTTCCCACTTAGAAGTAATGGCTGTTGCTGGAACAGATCCTTGGTCATCAATATCCTGCAAATTTTCTTTTTTACAGAACCGTACAAATGGAAGTGGGCTTCGTCAGAAAACAGATTATTCCAAGGCGATCCGTTGTCCATCCGTAGTTCAAAAGATTCACGTGCTTCCATGTTAGCAATTGCTGCAGACGAGTTATCTTGCATAAATAACAGCACAAGATGCTCTATAGGACTATAGTCACCGTGCTGATCGGCATATCCAGTATTTGATCAGCTCCGCATGCACTGCTGATTCCAGCATCCCTGTTAATCTGCTCTTGTAATGCTGTAGCCACATCTTCCACTGTCTCAGTCAAACTGTTTTCCTTCCTCTACCCTGCTGCACGACAAACGAACCGGTCTCTTTGAATTTATCAATCACTTTATAGATTATAATTTCCGAAGCTTCCTGGTATCTGTAAATGCACAATCGCCGTTATTATAAAAAAAAGCTCCGAGAGCACAGTGCGATCCTTCCTAATCAGAGTCATGATGAAGCATATAAGCAAAGATTTCTTGCAAGGTTTACGGACTTCCCTCCCGTGATGGGATACCTCAGGTCCTGATAGATGTTGACGGAGGCTCTTCTAAAGCTATACTGACTTTAGCTGTTTCCTCTTCTTGTTGGTATAAGGAGAAGAGTGAGAGTGATTTCTTAGGATTGTGTTCCTATTGCCTGCTGATATGGGGAGTGACTTGCCCAGATTTAAGTTTTTATTAGAGATGAGCTATTTTATTGGTTTTATTTGATTTATTGATAGGCGAATTAAAGGTATAAGAGAACAACAGATCTCAGCAGGAGGAGATTTCAGTACTGTGAAATTGAGTAAGAGTACATTACGTAGTCTTTTAAGTTTAGGGTCGAGATTATATTGATCTAGTTTTATTAGGGTTTCGTTTTCATTTGAATCAAGCTTTTTGTAGAAATTAATGGATAACTTTCTAATTACTTCTTTAAATGAGGGATATGCTAGTTCCTTCCTGAAGTCGGGGTCTCTCACATATCCATTTTGCATTTAACTATATTTCTAATTTTTAGGCTATATTGGGTTTCCATTATTTTTGAATTAGCTGCAAAACCCATAAGGCAATAGTATAAGTCAGGGAATTCATAAGTCAGTACTGGAAGCAAGAAGAAAGTAAAAATAAGCGTTTTTGCATCTCTGCTCATTTTTTAATTCTGAGATGTAAGAGAGAAGGATTTATACGCGGCCCCTCGGAATTTATTTTTAAGATTTAACAAGTGTGGTTCAAAAGTTAGATTCCTATCAAGTAATATATCTTGATATTTATTCTTCTGAGACAATGGGAGGTTTTGCTTATTTGTTTCAACCCTTGGAAAATTATTTCTCTGGTTTCGTTGTGAAATAAAATCGCTTCCGTTTTGGCTGCATTTATATCTATTTTCCGTCAATTTTTCTATAGACTTTAAGAGCCGATTGCGAGTGAACTGCAATAATTTGGATATTTGCGTGGGCCAGTAATGCTGTGTCATCAGCATATTAGCAAAGTAATGTATACAAATGTTTAGGGACATCATTTATGCAGAAATGAATGGCACTGAACCTAACTTGGGTCCTTGTGGGTCTCTTGCTTTTATATTTTTAAATCAGAAAATTCACTTTTAATTCTGGCTAAACTTTCTGTCATCTAGAGATGAAATTGTTAGTTTAATGAGATAGGAGAGATTTCATGTTCAATTAATTTGCGTTTTAATCCACCCTGTCAAATTTTGTCAAAAGCTTTTTTTATATCTAAAAATACTGCACCAGTTTTTTTTTGTTGTTGTTAAGGAAACTTTCTGAAATAAATCCTATTGCTCTTACAAGTTAATGTGGGATTGGCAGGTTTGGTCTGTAACCAAATCGCTCTGTTCACAGACTTTTTTTCTATCTTGTAAGTTGCTATTAAGTCTTTTTAAAATAACACTTTCGGTTAATTTACTTAATTTGAAGTGTAAGAAAATTAGACCACGGCTAGAGGGTATTTTCCTGGTTTTAAAATGAGACCCCAGTGTCAGTACTCAGGCAAAGAGCTGGTGCTCTGCATTTTTACGGAGCTATGTCTGCAGTACGCATGCCACGTATAAGTAATTCGCCTATCTCAACACTAAGTAAACCGTGACAGCACCATCTTTCTGCCCATTTTGGAACTATTTTGTTTCCTTAGGCAAACAAAATTTCACTATGTTACGATTGTTATGCTAAAACAGCAAGCCTTCGAGCAAAATAAATGAGTAATAGTTTTAAAATTATCGATCTTGGAAACCATAACTTTTCATTATAATCAAAGGAATGAAAACACGAGGAAAAAGGCACTTCTGAAATTTCCGAAAGCTAACGTTTTTTTTCTCAAAATGTAGACATTGAATTTAGATTCATATGCGTTTAATTATTTTCAAAATGAAGTAGTCGCAAAAAGTTTATTAAATCTTTAATTTGACAATATTTTTAGCCGCAATAAGTACTGTACCCACAATAAAATTTTAACTCTAACTCTACAGAGTTATTTATTATTCGTACAATTTCTTCAGAGTTTTCCCGATTGAACATATTGATAATAATAACTTTATAAATCGATATCTTTATTTTTATATTAAGTTTCAGCTTGATTAACAGAGCTCCGTTCAGTTCTTTTCGGTCACGAGGTCGGATTGCCGAAGAACCCGGTACAACTGGGGAAAGATTTTCCTTTACATTCCCGATTCATTTTTAGTTTTTCTTCACAGTTTAAAATTTCGTTGCATACATTTTATATTATTCTTGAAATTTCAAAAGCAGGAGCCTTACCGAGCCTTATCAATTACATCTTATGAAGCTCAGAGTTCTAAATAACAAAGAGATCTCTCTTGAGATGCTAATCTGATCAACCACAGTAAATCATTTCGTTTAACTACAAAGCATAATAATACGTTAATGTAAAGAGTATATTCCCTATATAAAACATTATGGACATTATTTGACTTGAAGGCCAGATAAGTGATATTGTGTTTCATATGACGTGACGTACACTATGAGGAGGCAAGTTAAATCACAAGGATTGGAAAAATAGGGAGCAATCCAAACAGTTCAAATGTGATAAGTAGAAAAGACGTGATTCTCTTTAAATGTGAAATCACAATAGCTGTCCAGAATAGGCTAGAGGCATGGCTGATTATTGAAAGCTCACCTTGACGCAATTTAATGATTATACGGAAAAGGTGACAACCTCATTTGTGGTGTGTTATTCCTGATGTATCAGCCGTTTTTTTTATATTCTTATAATCATTGTAATCTTTTTTATATCAATCTAAACTATAGGAACAAAATATTTTCCTTTAAGCTCAGTTCATATTTCTTACCCATGAGTCCGTTTCAAAATAGACAATAGAATTATCACAGTAGGACAAATGGCCAGTTCTATCGTTTATGACTTCAAGAGTTTCTGTTTTAAATGATGCTTTGAATTTTATCACCTTATCTAGTAAAATTTAAGAAAACTTTAAAAAAAAATCCCCAAAGCAATAAAAAAATGACGTGATTAATATTTCTTCCTTTTCTTTTTAATAAAGGATATTTTTGCCACTTTGAGATAAGTACCTGAGCTACTGGCTGGAGCCTCAGAGTGCCTGGATCGGACAGACTTCTGCTCCTCCCCTTTCACGGGTTCCTGTATCCGCTCTTCCTCTTCCTTTCCAGGAGAGGTTTTCTCTACTTCCGCCTCTTCTGCTTTTTCCTCTTCAATTTTCTCCTCCGTTTTCCCTTCCTCATCCGCTGTCGCTTCTTCTTTCGGCGCTTTTCCGGATTCCGTCTCTTCTTCTGGCTCGAGATCGATGCCTGTGTCGAGGGTCGTCGCTTTCTGCAAAGATGGTGCAATACGCTTTTCAAAATTCATTTGGAAATCAGGGTCGGGGAGGGGATAGCTCGCTTGATCCCCAAAAGGGCACTTCATCGATAAAAGGAAGAATATTTCGTGACAGTGGTCCCTTCAGAAGATCAAGCGGAGAGTGTTTAAGAGAAGATATTTTTTACCAAAATATAAAAAAATTTGCAATCTACATATTGCAAAACATTCAAATATGAAATCATTTTGAGGCAAATACAGAATGTCCCTTATAATTTACTTAAAAATATGAGGATGATTTAGTAAAAATTTCTTTGAAACAATAAAAGAGAAATCAGTGTATTTTAATAATAAAGCAAAACATTTAGTAAAAAAAACAAGAATAAAAAATGTTTTAAAAAATTCCTCATTACTTATATTTGAAATTAAATTGTGGCTGTAAACACTACAGTATTCATAAATATTAAAAATGCACTTTAAGCAAAAATCTATTCGAAATGGAAAGAAAAGTTATTTTTCTTAGCATTATCATGATAAATGAAAAAAAATCCACATTGGAATAATAGCTGCAACAAAGTAATTAACTTTCAATTTAACTTTCATTCAATTAAACACTTACAATTAAAATATTACTGCAAAATATTTTTTAAAGTTAATTAAATCCAGGTTTAAGATTTTTACATTAAAAAAGAAATATCAAAGAAATGCTAATTTTTTGAACTATAAAGGGGCATAAAAATTCAGTCTGCCTTATAACAAGTTCTCGAAAATTATGAAAAGACACCTGTGTCATTAAATAATTAATAAATTAAAATTGTAGTTAAAATGATCAAAAATCCCGCCACAGTGTAAATTCTCAGGTACTCAAGTTTATCTATGCTGTATTTCATATATCTAAATCAAACGGGCAAGCACATATGTCTAAAAAAGGGTCCCTAGCATGCACTTCTTTTTTTTTTATAAAATAAAAATAAAGTTCACCCTGTACGTACCGCGTGCATTGAAATAAAGTTTTATGAATTACGTTAAAGGAAGCTCAAATTAAAAGACTAAACTAACTTTTAGAAATTTTTAGAAAGATAAATGCAAGAGGAAGTTTTATGTGAACTTTTTAAAACTCTATGTTATTAATACAGTAATTGTTTATTTTTTGAGGCAAACAGATTTCATTAATTTAAAATACACAGTCAAACTGATAAACCACACGTTGAATTTCATTCTCTTTGTTTTAGTCCATTATCACACCCCCTTACAAAGAGACGACAAATACAGAGTCAAATTATAATCGTCTAATTCCTGGCGATTCTGTAAGATCACGGACAGGTCTAGCTCGAGAAATGGAATTTCCTAACCCAGGGAGGATTCAAATATGGATATTTATTTAAATTATATCAGTAGAATATTTCGACATTTACTACAATTCTTTCTCTTCGCGCACAAATAAGAAAAAAACATTACTTCACCTTCAAACCTAAATAAAAGGGCATTGTGGATTTATAGAAAGATTTTTTATAATTGTTAAATGTTTTTGTCTTCCTTCTTCACGGAAATCCACTTCCTTTCTTTCTCCATTTCTTTCTGATTCTCTGCTTGATAGCATATTATTTGCATATTGTCAGTCGTTACGACTATTGCCGATTGAAATTCTGAGAGAAATTCGATTGAATTTAAGTATCAGTTGAGAAATAATGATTAAAGACTCAACACAATATGAAAAAAAAGGAAGAAAGTAGAGAGAAAGTATTATAGGGAAATACTTTCGAATCCCGCCAGAGAATCGTGCATCCACGATATTTCAAACTATACCTCCTCCGTTTTTAAGCTCTCCACCTGCACTCCGGCGGTATCCTCTTTGGAAAGGGGCGCAGTTTCTTCTGTTTCAGCCTCTTTGTTCTCTTCTTCTTTAGGGGTCTCTTCTCTCGCCTCGGAAGATTTCTCTCCAGATGATTCGTCCTCGGGGGTTGAAGTCTGGGGGGAAGCTTGCGGGCGAATACTTGGCTTTGTCGACGAGCTCATGTAGAATTCGGCTGTACGTCCTTTCTGGAAGCGTAATCATAAAACGAAACTCCATAAAACTATAAATTTCACAATTTTAATGACTTATCTAAGCAGATGAATCAGAATTTAGAACATGGTTTTAAGTCATGATACAATAAACATATTACAATAAACATTTTTGGTACAAAAATATCTTTTGTCAGGTGATAATTCGAGATATAGTTACAAAAAAACTACAACAAGTAGTAATCCATAAGTAATAATAACAAACACAGCACACAAAGCGGCCAGATAGAATTCATTAGGAGAAGGGAATCTTCGTAACTTCTTTCTACGGCTACTCCCAACTCCAGCAATTCTTCACAGTTTTATCACTTTAATAGCATCAAACTGCCAACTTACAACTGGTTACTCTATACATTATTCGATGCTGCTTTCACAAAAAAATGGCAGAACTCAGCATACAGTTCAATTCAGAAATCTCTTAAGCTCCATACAACGCTTGCTCTTCGCAGGATTGATTCAACTCTTTCCACGATTACGACTCATTTCAAGGCAGACTTCAGCTTGAGACTTGATAGTTACCGAAGGCCGGCAGAGAAAGTTCTAAGACAATCAAGCTTATCTTAGTTCCTATTGGCTCAATTGCTAAAATTTTGGAAGTTTTTAGTATCAGCGGTTTTGTTGTAAAAGTCGCCAAATTCGACACCAAGTCTCTAAATGGTCGCCAAGTTTGCCGTCAAGACTTAAGATTACTAATTCGGTATCCGATCTTCATCCAACAGAGTGGACCGTAAAACGGTCTTTCCAGCGATTGAACCAACCAAGCTGAGAAGCAGTATTACAGATTTGTAGCATCATTAAAAGAGCTTTCAATGATATTAGATAAATGCAAAAGCAATTATTTTTTCTAAAATGAAAATCTAGCTACTTTTTCAAAAATTTTCAGTTGTAGCGATTTATTTCTTCAGAATGTTATTCATCTGAATTTTAAACTTAATTTTGATGAAATTTAATTTCGGTAAGGTTGGTTTTAGCATTAATTTTAACAGTTTGGAAAAGATTATGTTCACCATATCTTATTTTTAATGTTATAAAAGGGGTTATAAATGGTTGATAATCGCATCACGATATGAGATTTCATGTTGATTTATTTAGTTGGCTTGGTAAAAAGATGTAACCACTTCTTTGAATTAGTTTTTCCCCAAACAGAGTTAAGATCCTCATATTTTAATACGAAATTTTTTTTTTCTAATATTCATCAATAAATAACCAAGTGTAAAAAGTTAGGTATTTGAACTCCACATTAATTGAAGAAAATTCAATCGAACAGCGTATCAAATATGAATTTTGAACCCCGAACCCATTAGAAACGACCCCATTTTAAAACAAATGGCTAATGACAGTGAAAAAGGGTTTGTTTGCCCAAACGCAAAATGATTTTTTTTTGAGAAATCAGAAGTATCACAAAAAATATAGAAAGCTGAAAATAAAAGTTGTGCAACAAGCTCAGTGAAATTAAAAGTATATTTTTTATTCCTTCTTCTGTATTTAGATGGGAAAAAAAGTAGATAAATTAATGAAAAAAATCATGTGGAAATCGTGTTTCGCCATGTTAATGGAAGATCTTTAATGATTCGTAAAAGTTATTGACTGTCGCAGTTTCTTATGGCACTTGCCTTGAATAAGCTCGCCGAGGTAGCCAGCGATGAGAGCCTAATCAGCATCTCTTGTTTTGCAGGAACGCCAACGAGGGCCAAGAGTAAGACTTTTGTTGATCCCTCATCACATTCACATGAACAGCCTCTTTTTACAGGAGGTCACATTCACACACCTTACAGATAGAGCCGAGAAGATCAACCATGTCCGAACTGAGACTCGAACCAGAGACGCCCAGATCAGTGGGAAAGACGTGCTGCCCTTATGCCAGGACGCCGACAAAGTTATTGAACGCACATTAAAACTACCACATTTTATAAAAAAAATTAATGCATCGCCTCTTCAAATTATCATTCATCTATGCGCGTGCAATAGTCTGTGAATGAGATGAAGTAACAATGATGAAATGAGATGCCTCGGAAGTTCTATGAAGGGAAGGATGGAAGGGTCGGAAGTTCTATGAATGTAGGGTGATCAAAACACATAAAAGATAGGAAAATGTTATTGTTAAAATTAATAGTATATCCTCATGCTTTAGGTCGTAAGAAGAAAAAACAACAACAGTATTTTTGCAGCAACCTAATAATCGCAAGTATTTCTGCGAAAACAAAAGTAATCACTGAGGCTAATAAGAAATAATATGCTTCTCCTTTTATGTTCTATTTGAACCTAAATAATAGAGAGTATTCATCGATTAAAAATGCAGATAAGTGTCTCCAACCCCGATATATATTTATATTTTTCACTTTTAATTTTATATTTTGCGAATTTGGTGAAAAAAATGAAGCAAAAGTAAAAAGTCACTTAAACAAAGAAACATTTGTTTTTAAGTACCCTATAAAAGCTTATTTTTACAAAACAATTCTATGAAATAAGTTTCCTTTTTCGAAGAATTAACGAGCGCCTACTTGTAATAATAAGACCGCAAGATCTTTCTCGATAAATATTGTCTACTTAGTTTGACAAATTTTAATTTTTCTTTGCTTTGCAGAATTGATAAAAACCTCTCTTTTTACAAAAAAAGAAAAAAAAACACCTTAAAAGCATTGAAAAGTTTTTTACTTGAACTAATTCGAAGTTCGAAAAGTAACTAATAAAATCGAGGGTTCCAATTCTTTACCGCCCTTCTAAAATTTCATTAGCAAAAGAGAGCTGTTAGTCCAAAGAATGTTTTCCTTTGAATCAGAAAGATATGTTTGTAATTGTACTTTGAAAGGAATTTTCTTTCTTCTCACGAATAGATAAACAATTTTTTTTTTAAAAAAAAGTCAGATTAGCATTAAGAAAAGAAGTAATAAAACAAAAGAATTTAAAAGTCTGCTTTTATGAGTAAACTAAATAACAATATTTTTTAAGTAAAAATTTAGGAAAGAAATAAAAAAGGAGAAAAGAACTAATAGAAATACGGAGTAGGGAAAGTAAGCAGGAATTTTTATTTCATTTTTAATACTCAGGAAGATATCATTTAATGGTCGTTCAATGGCCTGAAATAAGTCCAATTTTAATAAACAACGCTGATTATTTCAATTCCTTCTTTATTAATCCGAATTCATTCGTGAGAAATAATGCAAAAGTATTTTGATTATAAGTAAAAAATTACTGCACAATATTCTAAAAATTAATGCATTTTTAAAATTAAGCATTTACTTTAATGGTGGAAAAAAATTCTACTTTTATCTTCACTTTTAATTATGCTAATGTAAGTCATTGGAAATCATTGTGTGTAAGGCTACCTTTGTTAATAACTAACGATGCACGTGTGTGAAAGTAACTGCTACTGCCAGCATTATTTGTGCAAATTAATTTCCCTTAACGGGTCCATCTAATAAGTTACGTTTCGCTCAGTGTGATGGGGACAGAAAATGGACGACATCAAAAGGTGGCTGGGCATATTCTTCCCAACGGTTGAAGTTTCGGTGATAGCGGATAATCCCTTAGTTGCATTTCTTAAACGATTCACAATTTTCAAGCTCTCGTTAGAATGCTTACAAATTCAAAATCGCAGTAATAATGTTTTGGGGTGGACAAGATGTTTGCTATGTGACTTGATGCCGCATAGAATAACCAATCGATTCGATTTCCTACATTAAGAAAGAAAATTTCGCCAAGTGATGCGGAATTCTTTCAAGCGGCCTCCTATAATCATTGCTCGTGGCTTGGTGGTGAGATTTCGGCTTCAGGAGCGGGGGATTTCAGGCTCGAGACTCACTTACTCCGAAGAGCTGTGGCGTAAGTGACTCTGGTGCACGTTAAATCCGTCGTAACCAAACTTTCTACTGTTGGTGTGGTGTGGGAATTTTGAGAGGGGATCCCAGCTCAGGTGTCATGTGAAACTTGGTTCAAAATTTCGAGGTCCGTCCTAAAATAGTCCTAGTATTACTTTAAAACAGGATGTTAGCATAACTAAGCTAATTTCATGTTGATGAAAGACCACATGGCCCGACTGAAATTTTTTAAACTATGACGTTTTCGACCATTCCTCATTTGATCAGAGTTTTTTCCTATAAATTGACATTTTTTCTCTTCTTTCGAAGACGTTCTTGGGTTGCACTTTTTTAGACACTGATGAGGAAGATGACAATTGCTAAACTGATAAGAAAAAATAAGTGAAAGAGAAAATCGTATGTAGCAGCAAAGCAATTCTACAGTACTTCTATACTTTCTTTACTTTTATTTCGAAGCAGACCTTAATTTGAAAAAATAACTCTAGAGAAATTTTTGTATGATGTTTGTGCATGCAGTTAGATGTGTAAAAAAATTTGTTTTTTTTTTCTTCTTCTGACATGTTCTTAAGAACAGAATACACTTTTCACAATAATACGACAGTTTTCTAAATTACTGCCCCAAAGGAAGAATGAACTGTAAAGAAGAAAACCGGAACTGAAATCAAAAGGGAGATCTGAAACTTTTTGACATAACTGACATAACACCAGACAAAACTGATGTAAGCGCCATCTTATGGAAACATAAGGAATTCGAACGTTCTTTTTTCAATACTTCCAGAAATGCTTTTACAACTCGCACCTCTTTACAAATTACTTCAACAGCTCTGTCCAAATTTAATTGCGCTTCAAAGGAAATTATTTTTACGTGCCTATTTTGCAAAAGCATTTATTTCAGTGTTAATTTATTGAATTAAACCAAAGAATCAAGAAGAAATAAAGCAGTAACTGGCGAAAACGAAGCGCCTTTGTTTACTGTGTTATATTTATACAAAGTAATGCATTTGTTATCTAAAATGTAGAAGAAATGGTTAGTGTTTCGAAGTGGATGCAGTATTGATATGAGAAGAAATATCGTTCGACCTTGATTTTTATCATACATTTTTGAATAGAATCATTGAAAAGCAATACATTTTTCACAAAGGACAAAATATTCAGATTGATTTAAAAGCACGAAATTGTATTATGTAACATAACATTTATTCTGAATTGCGTTAAATATCATGTTAAATTTACCCAAAAGTGAAAACTTTTAGATGACGTTTAAAGTCTTGCAGAACTGATTCTTGTATGTAAGACAGATGGCTTGTAAATAAAACTATTAATTGGCATTTTATGATCGGTACGGAAATGCCCCGCAAGAATGAGTCATATATCCATAAAACTTTCGTTCCTCTTTTGAATACTTTCCCCCTTGAAGCCGATATTTTTCGAAATTTTCGAGAATCCATGCTCACAATAATTCGGCGGGCTGGACAACGCTGAATCGATTCTTTTACACCACCTTGAAATGTCCTTGGACAGTTTAAATATTTTGTGCTCACAAAAAGTGCACTCCTTACCTGGTCGAGGATCATGGGGTCGGCTCCGGTCGTTGCGAGGAGTGTGTAGAGGTATTGATTCTTTTGTTGCCCTGCTACGTGAAGGGGGGTTCGCCCATTCTGCAATTAAGAAATTGGTTTTAGAGGAAACTCTCAATAGAGACATACTGTTAAATATGTGCGCATTCCAATGAAGTTACAAAGATAACTTTGAGGTACTTATAAGACAATGTCGAATATCTGAAAGTATAATTTAGAGTCAAGAGTTTTTGAAGTAGACTTAATCTTTTTTGATAACTAAAATCTTTAAACTGTTAAAATTGAAAGTTCTTTCAAATAAATTGTTCTTATATTTGAAAGACCAAATGAAGAGCCCTCTCAGAAGGTGTATCAGTTGATAGTCAACTAAACCCTTCCGTTCAAAATTACAGATTAACAATCTACAACATATAATAAAGCATTTATCGCATTTTAACATGATCAACCTACATTTATTATTGTAGTTCGGAAGATTATCAATTCATTAAACCATTTGAAAATCTGATATCAAAATCAATTTAGCCGTATGGTGCTGAAAATTAAAACTTATACTTAATTTTTCCCTTTAAGTTTCTTTCAGAAGAAATGAATTGAATCTAAATTCTAATTTTTGTTTTACTTGATGAACTGTTATAAATATCAAGCTTAATTTCTTGTAATTCTTCATTTAGAAGTTCATTAAAACACTGAATAAAATGCTGAAATAAATATGTTTCTCGTTATTAAATTTTATAAGAATTTCACTAAATGAAATGTATGTCTCTTTTTCTAAATACTTGTTAAATGTTATTATCGAGCGAAACTGAAATAAACGAACTGCTTCATAATTCCTATATGCATATTTAAAAGTCAATGGGTTTAAAAAAATGCTATTATTAAGGCAACACTCTTTATAAAAAATAATCACATGGTATCTGACATGCAAGAGCATTAATTATAACGTTTATATTGACACGTAAATGGCCTTATATTTAGGCGTCATTATGCCATTCTAAGACTCGTGATTTCGGGACTTTTATACCACTTTCCAGTTATAAAATCTTCTGAAAGGGGGTTATTTTTGTAGAAGTACACCCACCTCGAAATGAGGAATTAAATAGGGCTAGATGTGGCTATGAAGCTTATAATAACTAGATTCCCATCGTTTGATCAATTGTTGAGAAAATATTCCTTTAGGTTGTGAAAATAGAACAATTGTAATTTTAGTAAAATGAACTAATGTAGTTTCGGCAATCAGCAATTATTGATTTGTTGAAAGCGACTATTTGGAGGTAAACAAATGTTTTATACGTTTTTGTTGATTATTTACTATTGATCTTTATAATTGTGCCCAAATGACTGTGGATGAAGATGTGCGTATAATTCTGGTTAAAGACACTTTTACAGGATAAATTGCACCGAAGCTTAAGATGCAGATCATAATTGAAATTTTATTCAGAAAGAGAATGAAAAACCACATCGAAGACGTAAAAGCTGGGATGAAAAAAGTTAAAAAATTATAAGCGAACAAAATCAAATATTATGTAAAATGCAGCTTCCTTTCAGCCGTTGATACGCTTTTTTGACCAATTAGGAATGGCATATCTCAAATATCCGTTCTTACTTGTTAGACATTATGTGAATGCTTAAAAGGTAACGAAGGCAGACCTGAACAATCTATTAAAACATGTCGTATAGTTAAAATGTCTCCATAGAGGCAGAAAGTCGGTGAATGGCACGTTGAATCTCAGAAAAATAGATATTTGTAGATGGGCCTCGAATGATGAATTCTCAACCGGGTTAGAATGACCTTCTATCTGCGGCTCAGATAATAAACCTACGCAGTTATTATAGATTTTCCATTGCACGACTTGTTTTCTGCCTTTAAATTTCATGGACTTTTCCAATGTCGAAAGATATATTTCCGAACATGTGCTCGCGTATCAGCTCAACAGTAAAACTAAAAATACACAGCTGTTATAATTAAATTCTCTATATTTTAAGAGTTGTACAAGGCCAGAATGACATGGAGTTTGAGCCACAGACATTTGAGATATTAAGGTACGGGATTGAAATAAAAAAAATATTATGATCTTTGGGGTTTAGATGTAATAACCAAAAAAAATGACTTGATCAATAAGGACCGTCTTAACACTTATTAAACATGATTTACATCAACAGAGCCTCTTCGTAACCTGTGCTGATGCCCTCGCACGCTAAGTGCGGGACGAGCAACGCACAGTGTATTCAGCTGCCGCTTTATCACGCTGACTCTGGGAATGAAACTTTTTTGAGAGGACTCGCGTATCCCGATTCCATCAGTTGATGGAGATACTCTTCAGACCTCTGACAGATACCGCTCTAAGTCTAAAAGTTGGATACTTTATTTGGTAGAGGACGACATGTTTTAAACCCTATAGTCGTAGAGTCTATGATCTTGTCCGTCGTGGAAATGTTCGTAATTTTAAATAATAACTCACCCTATCTTTGATGTTGATAAGTGTCGGGTATTTGTCCAGGAAGTAGTTGACGACGTTCAACTGGTCGTGGAGAACGGCATGATGCATGACTGTGGAGCCGTCGGCGTTCTTCGCCTTCAGGAGATTCTCGTCACTTCCGATCTGCTTGTCCAGCGCTTGCAGGTCGCCCCGCTCCACTGCGTGGAACAGTGAGCCCAGACTAATCTAAAAATAGATTGAAGCTATCGTTTTATGGACCATTTGAACCTCAGTCTCGAAAGTTCAGCTCGATGGAGCTTATTGGTGCAAGGACACTTTATTATTCTGTTCAATCACCTGAAATATGGTGAGAGTGAAAATCTTGAGAGTCTATTTATAAATTATATCTTTTTTAGGATGTATCAACTTGTAAACTCTGTTAAAAATGAGTCGCTAGATAAAGGGTAATATCCAGAACAAATAGTAATAATCAATCATTTAAAAAAAAGTGGAAATGGAAAACTTTGTGACGGGTATCGTTTAATGGGATATGGGAAAAAGAATGCAGTGTATGTGTTGATTATTGAAGCGTAGACATTCTATTAAAATCTGAAGAACTGTTTTAGAATATTGATATATACTGAGTTGTTGGGTTCCTCCAGCAAAAGAAATATTTGCAAGAGAGCTTCGTTTGGCTACTTTTTCATCTGTTATGAAAAGTTTCGAGTTTTCTTTGAGGCCAATTAGACCAACAACCATTTAAGTCTTTTTTGTCTCTTGAAGTTTGTGTTGCATCTTTACGTTTCCGATGATGTTGCTATTTTAATTGAAGGCTGCATTTAACAGGGCTTTATATCGTTGAACGTAAAAGGTGAGATTGAAAATTTTAGTAGCATATTTCGCTAGATGATCCCCCAGATTATTTTCCGATATGCCAACAGAATTTATCGGAAGAGAGTACCGAATCCTCTCATTATTTGTGTTTGCATGAATTTATCATTATTAGTATTTCTTTACAAATACACGCAATTTCAGAATGCCAAAACAATCGGTGGTCGACTGAAATGCTGTATTGGTGCCAATGACTTCAAGACAGTGAATCTGAATAAATGATGTAGCTATCAAGAGGGTTTTTCAAAATAAGAGATGTGCATGAAGGATCGTAACGATTTCTTTCGTAAATTTTTAATTAATAACTAAAAATAGAAGCCCTTTAAAATTGGAATAATACTCTAATTTATGCTACTCAGAAGTTGCTCTAATTACTTAATGTCACATGCGCACAATGAAGTCTCAACAAATCAATAAATGAAATTGCTCCAGTCCATTAAATATTTTTGCAATAGCAATCAATTAAAAGTTTCTCTAATTGACAAAGCGGCAAAATATTGTTAGAAACTTTTTGGAGAGGGTTCACATCATATCGTCAAAAAATCCATTCACTGAGAAGACAGAGGGTGTAAAAAAAATTAAAGAAATAAATGTCAAATAGATGGCTTACTCGAATGCGAAATCAAATTGAATTTTCGCCAGACGGACTTTATAACATAACTATGAAAACTATTAACCATATCTTACAAAATAATGTCACAAAAATGGCTCATACATTATTTTTTTTAAAAAAACATTTTAATAGTATCAAATCAATTTTTGTTCATCATTTTTTTTATTTTTAATAACTTTTGAAATTCAATTTAACACGTTGTGTTAGCTTTTGATTTATGATTAATCCTCAAACTATTTAATCAAGTGGTTTTATAATGTACAAATTATGATTAAAAACATTACACTCTTTTGGAATTTACTCCAAAACAAAATTTAACTTCCGATTTAATTTTGTAATTTACTTAATTCATTCCTCAGGAGGTTGGAGCTGATGAATTAACTTTAAATTCTCGTTTTTTATGTCGCATCAAATAACAAGTTAAAATAAAAAAGAAACCTTCCATTTTTATTGTTTAAAAATTTAAAAACTCAGTATTCTAAATAAATAAACTAGTCCTGAAAAGCGATTTGTTAGTTAAAAATATTCTTAAAAGTCCAATTCTTTTTTGTGTCCTAAAAAGTAGAAATATGATAAGCAAAACAAAATTCTAAAAACACACAGTGTTGATGAAGCCACTCCCATTTAATTAAATTAAATTAAAGCGGAATTTCAATTCGGTTTATTCTAATTTTTAAACAGTGTGTAGAAATTTTCATACTTTACGATAATTTCTTTAGCTTAATTTCTACAGATCACTTTTTTCACTGTTTCATCCATTTGTATTTTGTTTAAGCAACAATTTTCAATGAGAAAATATGTTTTGTCTTTTTTTATGCATTGTGACACATAAAAATCATTATTGTATGCATGATTGAACAGTTTTTACATTCTATCAACATAAATGTAAAAATCTTGCATTTAGGATTTTTTAATGTCCTTATCAGGATGGTGCCACGAAACGGAATCATAATTTAACTAAACGAGCTTATTAACTAATAGTTAAGTTTCGAAAATTTTAAACATATCTAAGACTTTTATCCAGAATGCACAATTGAACTACTTGATAAAGATAGAATGTTAAAAAAAATCCTGTTATTAGAGAAAAATCAAGTTTCCTGACATAATCCACACAGAGATTCAAAATGCCACAAGACTGCCTTCAAACAGCGGAAAGGAATTTGCAAAAGATTTGCAATTTTGATAAGACAGCGTACTAAATGACAGCGATTTATCGACTTCGGATGTTTTGGTGTTTTTGCGATAGAGTATCTGTAAACATGCTAAGGTTTCGATTTTGTGGTGCTTTAAAATTGGCAACTGGGGTATTTAAACCCTTTTTGACCTTTCATCTATAGAGCCTTGGCTGTTGTCTGTCAACTTATTCAAAAGTGAAACTTTGCATTAAATTCAGTAAATCAATTTACCGATAGGAAAATTAATTTTGATTATTTAATATTGTAGATTTCTTTTATTTCCTCTACATATTACTTAAAAACCCTTTCACAGCGGAAAATGCCATATTGTTAGCTGTGGCCATCTTAGAATAATGAAATATTTTCGCAGTGATGAAGTTTCTTCGGGCCTTATCGTCAAAAGATACCTTACAGCATTATTTTACTACGTTTCTATAAGTAAAAACCAACTAAACAGAATTCTTTACGAATCATGGATTTCTGAAACCCTGAAATCCATGATTCGCAAAGAATTCTGTTCTTCACTGTTAAGTCCGATACTAATGAACAGTGTTATTGATATCTTACATCTACAAGAGCCCTATTTATCACAGATTTTTATCCTTTTCTTAAGATGAACGTGTGATCCATTGATAATTATATCGACATCATTGTTATGACGCAATTTGAATCCCTGAAAGCATGCACTACACGTTTTGGCAGAATGCTGGGTTTGTCGCATTGTAGCGAAAAGTCTTGATTTTGAAGCAGATCCTAATCGTCCAACTATTATACCCAGAACTGTTAGATATAATTATATTGATCGAATAAGGCAGTGTAAAATTATCTAGGTAATAAATAAGTTCTCCTTACAATGCTGCAACAAATTTAAGCAACTGGAACAATTCATTTAATTTTCCATCTCACTAGCAGATACTCCTTCATCGCATTAAGATATGTTATTAAAGCAAACACGTTTTATTTTACTATACTTATCCAGGGTCAGCGGATTGATGACAAAAATGTAATGAAAGGTATTGAGATTCTACAGAATAAAATTCTTCGTAACATGACGAATTTCTACTGCGAATAAAGTGTATAATTATACGTAATCACCTAAAAGTTGATAAAATTAAGAATTGACTTCCTTTAAAAATTGTCTACATCATCAAATCAAATAAAGATCCATCCAATCGCAATCTCTAACTTGAAAGTATCTGAGCTGAAACCTTCAGTTTAACACCATTTATAGAAACCTCAATGTTACTAGCTTCCTTTAAACGCTTTCTAAATTAGATTCCGAGTTCTTTCCTTGTACGAGCTTAAGTTTGTCTTTAGGCTAGACTTTCCAGGATTTTACAATAGTCCTTTTGCCTCAGTCAAAAATTTTGCACTTATGTAATAACAGAGTGGCACGCCTTAGTAACAACTGACCCAGCTCAGTTGTGGAGCTAAGAGGACCTACCAGATAGTGAGGCAGAGACTTGAGGTATTGCCTCACATCTTCATTCCATGAAGTCTTTCCTACGAGGTGCTGCCCGTACCCTTCGTGTACGAAGTCCTTGATGCTCTCCAGGTCACCATTCTGTAACCAACTGTTAATTTTGTCCATGGTCACTTGAGGCAGGGAGCTCCCTGCGCCACTGATGCCTGTGAATTAAAACATCGTTTTTTTAAATATGCTTGAAAATAAATACCGACAGATAGTTTCAGCTCTCCGTTTGTTGAAGACTAAATAAAATTGGTTTTAGGAGAAGTTCAGCATCACAAATATTCACCAAACGACTAACAGTTTTGAAAGTGGCGAGAAACTGAATACTCTACTGAAAATAATTAAGTCCCCCACCTCCAGTTGCAAGCAATATCTTACAATATCCTACATGTGGGGAGGTAAAAACAAAGTAATTAATAGTTGGAAAAAATATCATTGGCATTGTATTTGGCATTGAGTTCCTTTATAGATTGCGACTAACAAAAGGTTAAATAAATGTTGTTTATGGAATGACTTTTTTGGAAATCATTTGATTTCAAGAAAACCATCAGTTAACATTCACTATATTTGTTTTCAGATAAATTTCTTAGATATAGATTCATCTCCATGATTCCATTAAAATTATCGATGTGAAAGCTGTGTTATTTTAATTGTTTCACTTGTTCATTGTATGCTTCAACTATTAAAAAACGAGATGCAATAAAAAAGGAAAATGTTCGATTCATCTCTCTTCTAAATTTCAAAGTATTGTAATCTTACATTTATTGCTCTGATTTACCAAGAGGTAGGGTAAGGTGGGGGAAATTCTGTTGGAAAAGTACAGTTTTCACATGTAACACTATTTTTAATTTAAAAAAAAAACACTGTAAACATACATTTTTTGTGTTCATTTATGCAATCAATTTATTACCTTTATTGTTATAATAACTAAATATTTTTATTTTCATTGCACAGTTATAATTTTCTATTTCTCTTTTATATCTATTTTATTCCAAAGGTGAGATAAAATGGGTATTAATTAGAAAAGTCAAATAATAATACTAAGTTTAGTTAAAAATTTATTATTTTTCCACAAAAAATGTGATAGACTTAGAAAACGTAATTTAATTACAATTTATGCAGAAAAGGTGTAATGAATATGGTTATTTAGGTTTGGTCCTTTTAAAATTTCAATAATTTGGTCTCTCTCAGCAATGTCAGTATTATCGTTATCAGGAAAAGTATAATAGTCACCAATTGCTATTTTCTTTACATATTTGACAATATTCCCCTTCCATGCCAGTAATCTGGCCAATAAAATTTTTATTGAATTTTTCCAGCATATTACAACAACCCAATTACAAGTCATAATTTTAAGTAAATTAAATTCACAACTTGGGATTGATACTGAAATATTTTGGGCCACACTTGAATGTGTTGCAAGGAGACGTGTTCCTGGTGGAGCAGCTTTACTTTGTTTCGCGTATTTTATGTATGGGACATTAAAGCCATCTAAAAGCATGGTATTGTAGGCCTACATGTTCGATTTCTACTGCGTTAATTTAATTTAAGATACAGCACATAAAAAATAATAAAAAACTAGATACATAATTCACACTAAAATTGGGGGTTTGGTTTAAATACTTACATCTAATAATTTTATAAATTCATTATGAATTTTTAAGCCAAACCATTTCCCATTTTCTTCCATTTTACAAAAATATTCATTAAGCATAAAATATTGAAAATATTTCTTTCTTTTCATGAAGATGCGTTGTTCAATATCCCTTGTAGCTGACTACTGGAAAATATTGAAGATAAATCAACAAAAATAATTAATTTTTGAAAGTTTTTAACACCTTAAAAAATAAGTATTCATTCCCCAAGATATGGAAATCTAGTGCTGTCAAATTCAAAATATGGAACTTTTAAAGGAAAATAAATGTTGCCAACAAATGTTTAAAATACATTATAAAGTTATAATAATCTTTTTTAAAGTTTTTATGAGTTTAAAAAAATAAAATTTTAAAAATTACTCATTCCTCCCCCCCCCAACTTAGCCTACACGGAAAACTCTAAATGACCGGAACGCCACGATGGTATTGGCGGCAACAATAGCTGGGTCTCGGGACATCACTGCCATGGTACAACTCTTACCGTGGGAAACATGTTCCATCTTTGGTAAGGAGTCATCGACCCTTTACCAATTCTAGCGACACTCCACTACCACGCCGGAAGCTTCTCATCCTCAAACGTGAAGTGTCTCAAGTGGAACTCAGTGGCATTGTAGATACACTTTCTTATTCGCCTTGCAAACTATACGTGTATTAAACAGAATCCTTCTTATTTGGCTTTCAACAAATGAAAAAAGCAATCAAATTTTTCATGAAAGCGATGAAAACGGTTCGAGATTCAGAATAATTATGTGTATAATGTCGGAAATTAGGCAAGAAATAAAATATTTTTAAAAACTTACCAAATTTCAAGAAAAGCGTGCAAGTCTATTAAATTAGTACCAATAAAAAGACATTTTTTTAAAACATGAAAATGGTATAAAATTTATTTTCACACACTTATAATTTTGAAATCTCAGATAAATGCTAAAATTCAGCTTGACTTTTAATTAATGAAAATTTTAAAAAATCACCCCGAGCTACGCATTTTCTCCCTCCAAACTTTATATATACCTAATTTAGTAGTTGTAGGTCAAATAGTCAAGTCTATTGAGTGCCAACATACACGTACATTCTTCATTATTATAAATAGAGATATATCGTGAATGTCCTTTCTAAGAGAGCACACAGCTACAGCTCTAAGTTTCCGCCATAATGACCAGTTTGAAGAAAATAGTTTGTCGAAAACTGGTTTCAACATCACCGAAATTAAACTATTTCTCGAGTAAGCAAGTATTCAGATATTATTTTCACCCGACATCAGATAGCTTCAAAAACTTCACCGAAGTGGGATTATTAATCACAAAATTATGCACTCAAGGAAGGAAAAAGGAAAATTAGAATTTAAAAGTAATTTTATATGTAATTACACAATCAGACAAATGGTAAAAGAATTTTTTGCAAATCTGCTTAATTTCTTTGACAAAACCGCCTTTTTTAAGTAAGAAAAAAATAGCTAAAATATGATTTCGATCCATTAAAAATGACCCCAATCTAGTACATTAAATGTTTATTTTGCAGAAAAGCCAGCTAATGAAAATATGTCGAATTGTTCAGCTATTTTCACCACGTCGTAATGAATTATTTATAGAGCATCCTTTGCTCGTAGAGGAGCTACAAAGTATAAATATGAGTGGCAAAAATTAATCTTTTTTTTTAAATTTTAATTATCATATATATTTAAATAAAATTTATAAGATAAACAAGATTTGTAATCTAAGAATGACTACAAACCCATAAATGAGAAAAAGGAATGATTAAAATGGCTTTTTATTTGCAAGTGATCATCTTAAATGCTATTTGTGTTTTATTTCCAACATTGATTGCACTATATTTTGTAATACTGCTCTGTTAACCAGAGACCGATAACAGGAATTGCTAGAGAATGTGAATTTTTATGTGATTAGTTGTTGTATTACTTTGAATGGCGGAATGAGTTTTTGCTCATGATTTATTTATACACTGAAGTGACAAAAGTCATGGGATGACTGTTAATATCGTGTCGGTCCTCCTTTTGCACGGCGAAGTGCAACAACTCGACGTGTCATGGAGTCCACAAGTCGTTGGAAGTCCTCTGCAGGAATATTGAGCCATGCTGTCTGTATAGACGTCCATAATTGTGAAAGTGTGGATGGTGCAGGAGTTTGGGCACGAACGGGCCTTTCGATGATGTTCCATAAATGCTCGATGGGATTCGTATCGGGCGATCTAGGTGGCCAGATCATGCGCTAGAATTGTCCGGAATGTTCTTCAAACCGATTGTGAACAGTTCTGCCCCTGTGACAAGGCGCATTGTCATCCATAAAAATCCCATCGTTGTGTGGGTACGTGAAGTCCATGAATGGCTGCAAGTGATCTGCAAGCAGCTGAACGTAACCATTTCTAGTCAATGATCGGTCCAGTTACACCAGAGAATCGAGTCCATGCCATGTAAAAACAGCCTGCACCATTATGCAGCCGCCACCAGCTTGAACAGTGCCTTGCTGACAGTTTGGGTCCATGGCTTCGTGGGGTCTGCGCCACACTCGAACTCTACCATCAGCTCGTAACAACTGAAATCGTGACTCATCTGACCACGCCACGGTTTTCCACTGGTTTTGGGACCAGTCGATATGCTCACGAGCCCAGGAGAGTCGCTGCAGGCGATGTCATGCTGTCAGTAAAGGCACTCGAGTCGGTCTTCTGCTGTCATAGCCAAAGGAAGACAAATTTCGCCGCACAGTCCTATCGGACACGTCCCTTGTCGGCCTACATTGATTCCTGCAGTTATTTGACGAAGTGTTGCGTGTCTATTAACATTGACCATTCTACACAGACGTCGGCGATCTCGGTCGTTGAGTGCAGGTGGTCGCCCACTGCGCTGTCCATGTTGGGATGTGAGGCCTGAAATTTCATACTCTCGGCACACTCTTGATATTGTGGATCTCGGAATGTTGAATTCACTAACGATATCCACAATGGAATGACCCATGCGTCTAGCTCCAACTAACATTCCACGTTCAAAGTCTGTTAATTCTCGTCGTGCTGCCATAAATCACGAAAAACCTGTTCACATGAATAACTTGAACACAAATGAAAGCTCTGGAAAATGAACTGCGCATTTATACTTTTTCGCTGCGATACTACTGCCATCTCTATATTTGCATATTGCTATCCCATGACTTTTGTCACTTCAGTGTATATTTCTTGTCGGGATATTTAATAGTTGAATGAAATGCATTCTAATTCTGGCAATTAAATAATCCGATTTCGGTGAATCAATAAATTTAAATTCTCTTCCCACACAATTTAAACTGTTTAGAATCCATAATAGCTTCCAATTGGTGTTACTTGAAAATTCAGTGCCAATTCTGAATTTTTCACAGCCGAAGAATTGAATTTTATCAATCTTTTCAAAGATTTTTTCTACCGCACTGTTGAGAGTACTGAAACCGACACCATTTTCGTTATTTCAGAAAATTCTTTTCGAAATTTTGAACAAATCGTATTTTTTGGGTGAAGATGATTTTCTATTATTAATTGCTGGATAAAGATATTAAGAAGTGAGGCGAGTTAATTACCCGGCAACTTCTTCATCCGGTGCTGGGGTGGGGGTTCCGACCTACTCCTTTGCTTCTTGCCGAACTTTTGGGCTTGATTGAGCTTGTGGGGGATCGGCACATGATGGGTGCGGTAATATTCCGGAGATCGGCCTTGCTGCAAAGGGGTGGGTAAAAAAAAGCACTTAAACACCGAATGCGTTCTTATCATATCAATAAACAGTTTTCATTAATTAAAACAAAAAATATAATATAGCTACAAATAAATAAGAAAGAAAAAGTTTTTCGAACAATTTTTAATAATCGTTTTACAAAGTTGAATTCAATTTATTATAAATATTTTTTACATTTGAGTGAATATTGCATTTTTCATAATAATTTGTCAACATTAGTCATAAATAAGTATTTTTAAAGAAAATTTTTAAACCAAGGCTTTTTTCATAGAAACCTTATTTCTGTAATAATCAATTAGACCGCAAATGTTCCCTGCTTTTCTGAATGTTTATGGTCAGAAATTCAATTCCTTTTTCCAAAATGATTTTGGTGTTTCAATACTTCAATACATTTCATGGATGAAGCAATTATTTAAGCATTCAATATTGGCTCACAACTATTCTTTTTGTAAAATAAAATTGTTCGCATTTCACAATTTGAAATTTGCAACAGTCGATTCCTTGTTTTTAAAATTTTCTTTTATTTTCTTGAAATAAAACACACGAGGGCAATTTTAGTTATCCGAAGTTATCCGAAATTCCTTACATTGTCTCTGATCCTCGCGTCCGCCCCAGCTTCTAGAAGTATCTTGAAGTAATTCGAAGCCCCAGGCTCTCTGGACATTGCTGCTGCATAATGGAGGGCAGTGCGCCCTTCCTAAAACGGACATAAACATTTTATTAGATAAGAAGAAAGACTTTTTGCACTGGACGTCATAAAATATGTAATATCTCTTTAAATAACTATTACAATAATCCTTTTTAACTTACAGCTAACTTTTCTGAATGGATAGATTACTTTATGAAATTCTAGCGGATACAAAGTTGGCCTGTTAAGGCAGTGTTGCTTTTCACTAGATGATGCGCCAATCAGCTTTATTCAGGCAAAAACTCGTCGTCTCTTACTCAGTACCGGATACAATGGATTGGTTGAGATAAATCATCGAAAGAAAGTTCAACCAAACACTCAATGGTATGAAGAACAATCTTTGCAACCTCATTAGTTGGAGACCCTTCCCTCCCATAAATACTATTTCGGAATTTTGAGTAATTGACAAATTTTCGATTAATTTAATCGTTATAATATTTAATATTAATCACACAAACTATGAGGGATGCATGCAGCTAACTGTTCCCGTAATTAGGTCATATATGGCAAAGGAATTAGGAAGGTCAGACATGATCTTGGCAAAATGGGAGGAATTTTCGCTCCCTTGGTGTATTTTGATTAGGCAGATTCGAAATCATAATTTGTTACCGCAAGAATATAATGAAACCGGCTGGTCAGAAGACACAAAAGAGTATGTCTTTGGATATTGAATTCAATTTCAATTCAAGAATTCTTTTCAAATTGAGAAATATTGGGATTGTTAGAGATCTCATTTCTCTGAGAGAAATACACGTCATATAATCGACAAGCTGTTTAAAAATAACAAAATTCCCAGCAGCATTCCTTGAGAATATCTTGTAATATCAGCGTGTTATAAGCAACCTAACACCTGCGATCGCGGGTGTTACAAATCTGAAGTATCTGCCAAACGCGTTTAATACTTCACAGATGATTTATCTTCGTGGTATCCTTCTGAGAAGGGACGCCTGATAGAACAACAATAGTGCGCATAAATATCTTAAGATCCTTAAAAGGCTTCTATTTACTTCTGATTTTTTTTGGTCTAAAATAGAAAGCGTAACAACTAAATTAATCATGGTTTTCCTAAATTTACTACTTTTTCTTTCTTGAATTTGATAATTAATTCATATTTAATAAGCAGCTGAATATAGAGAAAATTTCAATTCAATGCTGCACAATGTTAAGTGGCTGTCAAAAAAGTTAACAAAAAACACCAGTGTGATAAAGAGTTGATCGTTCCCTGACACACCTTATCTCTGGCGTTGATGGTTTCCGGGAACCTTTCTATGAGAAAGGCGAGGGTTTCTGGCTTGTTCATAAGCACAGCTCTGTGAATAGGAGCCATTCCGAAATGATCTTTGGCCAGCACCATGTGATCCGTATCGTGCAGCTGGTTCTGCAATTCGGTCAAGTCGTCGTTTGAAACGGCAATGTGTATGGCCTCGATTTTTCGCACAAGCTTTGGAACCTATTAGAAAGAACGAAAAGTTTTAATTCTAGCTAAAATTAAGCAACCATCTAATATACAAAGAAGTAGAGAAATGTGCATCTTCATCAACTCTTTTTATATTCCTCAATTCCTCATGGTTTGCAGAGTCTATAAAAAGAAGGCAATTAAGCATTGTTTTGTTTGGTAGCTACAGTTCTCTGAATGCATAATGACAGATCGTTATAACAGGCGTTGGAAAAACCCATTGTCATTTTTAAATAAAACAATTGTTTCTGTAGTTACCTTAACATTGCTTTATTAAGTTTTTGAAAATAGAATTTACCGAAGAATTTTATTCAGTTGCATTTTTGATCTTGATGCTATCCAGTAATTTAGAAAAAAAAGAATCCCCTGTAATCTCAATGGAATATTTCTTCATCGCACATAAAGAATCTGAAACAAGAAAATAGAGTTGAATGCGGTTTACTTTAAAAATTATCACCCTTTCAAAAAACATGAAAATTTTCACTCAATTCTAATGACTGTTTTGAAACAAATAGACCTCAATAGATCGACACTTGCTGTGGAACTTCTTTTAAATGGCAACGAACGTTTTTAAGAGCATTGGAAATTTCTTCAAAAATTACTTGGATTCTATCTAATCTGGAAGAATAAAAATGTTTTTCTACATAACTTCTATTTAAGGCATACCCCAATGAAAAAGGTATATTCCCGGAACGATGTTGTATTTCATCGCACTGGCTTATGCGTTCGAAAGCATATAAAATGGCGATGCTTAAAAAGGAGCATTCTGTTGTCAAACGACTGATCTTACTCTATCTTAGGTAGAAAAAGGAAATTATTCGCCTACAAGATAGAATGTGGGGAGAAGATTCATGCCCGATGACAATGCTAGACATTTTTGTTCTAAATAGTCCAAAAAATCTGATAGAAGCTTTCGTGGGAGTTAATATAGCTCTAGAATGGCGCCAGGTTTTATGTTGATAAGAAGACTTCTAAATTCAATTAAAATTTTCTAAAGAATCCTCAAAGCTCCTCTGTATATAGATTATATCTCTCTTTGTAACTTTTATACGTTCAGCTTCTAAAAAGATTACTGAAAATATAATTATTTAACAGCATCTAGGACACGCTAGCAAATCAGCAAAATAATAGCTTCTAACTGAAATTCTCTACTCAGTTTCTTACAATGAAAGAGAGCGCTGAAGCTTAGTCTGTGCGCCTATATTAATGAGAAGTACGCAGAGTTGCCTAGTGAAATATGAAATGAAGTATATCTATAGTCCATTTCTCATTTGGGTACACTTAGACAAGACAAATATCAAGAATTTAAGTGAAGATGCTTCGTCGATAAGTGCCCATTCACCTGATCCTCTATGTACTTTTGCAGCTTGGCGTTGTCAGTTCTCTGCGAAGCCACCTTCTCCCCGTAGCCTTCGAGGACGGCGCCCTCTAGTTTCTCGAGGTCCTCCTCGCGCATCCACCGCTTGATGTTTGCGGAGTTGATCTCCAGTCCTGTAAGGAAAAGTGTTCGGCTCGGATGAGTTACTGTTGAAAATGGTCTCAAAAAATTACTTGAATGGGCTGTTTTTTTTTTTTAATTTTTTACTGCTGTATGTACTACAAATACCCGAAAAGAGAGAGACCATCACGAGTACTTTTATGGAAAGTAATCGGGTAAGCATGTAGGTTCTCACTCTTTTGGTATTAATCTGATTATGTTGAGTATTTTTCGCTGCAATGACGAGATACCTTTCTCCGGTAAGGTTTGACTGTAACGATTAAGGTTTTTAGAACTTCATACTTGGATCTATGCAATTTTCATACTCATTATGACAATTGCGAAGATCAACAAACATTTAAAAAAAGAATGTTTTAAAAGTAATTTTACATTATTTTATGCGTTGAAAAACAATAGTTTTGTTTAATAATAGAGCAGAACAGTTTTGCTTTTGGTCATTGTTTCTGTTTCTAGAACACGGTGTTAAAAACAGAGTTAAGTTAATGAGATATCTTAATTTTATTTAAGATAAAGCATTAAATTAATTTTAGAATATAGGCATTAATTAAAACCTCTAGTAGAAAAGATTTCTCTGTTTCATTTCAAATGCTTTATTTGTACAGCATTCTTAAATTAAATTTGTTTAAAAGGCTGTTTTGCTCATTAGAACAATAATTCGTTCGTCTCTTAGGATATGAGCATTATTCCGCTTGATAAATTGTATGAGATTATCTAATTAATTTAAAATATAACAATATTTAAATATATATGTAAATTTTATGTACATTAATAAAGAAATGACAGGAATCAAATAAAAACAAAAGGGATATTTTTTTCCTCCACTTCTAAAGCTCCCCATCTTTGACTTTCTAAAGTGAACATTATTTTACAGATTCCAATAGTAATCCGCCATTATGTCCATACCGTATTTATATGGATATATAAATACGATATGGTCAACGTCGTCCTGTCGAAATCTTTTACTTCGTTTGTTTAGACGATCAAGAAAAAAAATGGACTCGTAGCTGCGACATGATTGAATAGGTTCATATTACAATTAAGAGTTCTGCAACTTTTAAGTGTGCTGTTAACGAAATAAAAATAATTTTCAGACGTTGCTATGCGGAAAATTCTTGGCAGCAAGAACAAATGAGATCACCGCTTTTCTTTACGTTTCATTCGAGGAAGACACGAAGTGGATATCATTTATAAGTTTTCTAAATTGATAATTATAAACTCTTCTTCTGTTTTTTTCAGTCTTTTTTACCTTGTGTAAGCAACCTCGTTAAATAACTCTGACGAAATTTTTCATTATTTCTAGCCTTTTAAGATCACCTTGTTTCGTTGTGCTAAGAATTCGCGAACGACTGCCCTTCAAGAGTCATGTTCTTCTGGTAAACTGCTTCTTCTTTATCCAGTTGTATTGTTTAGCTCTACTATCCTATAGGTGTTCATGTAAACCTGTGTTGTCTTCTTATACATAAAGAAATAGTATGTGATTTTAAGTCCACACAGATTATGCAGAGATGTTCATAAAAATATTTTCGCGACAAAAATAATCATGTCATATCATTTTTCAATTGATCAAATAATTTTTAATAATAAATATGAACTATTTATTTGTAATTTTTAAATTTCAAGATAAATAGCTCACATTTATTTGTCAATAAAAGATGGAATAGTTTGGTTATTATATTCAAAACTGATACAAATTTGAAACTTTTCAATAGATAAAATTTTATTTTTAATCCCGACAGAAATAAAAGTTTTCGTACAATTTCTTGCCTTATTAAATGAAACTTTGAATCTAGAAATAAGTTTCTAGTTGAAATATCACAGGAAATGAACGATATTTCCGGTTTCTGGACGCCTTTGCATATCTTTCAATGCCTAAAACTTATGCTCACATCTTCAGAATATAAAATTTTAAGTATTTATAATTAAATAGGAGCACCATAAGAGACATTTTAACTTTTAAAAAACGAGAGAAAATGGAGAGAAGTATTTAATGAATTTCGTCGCAATATACTCAATCTTCAATTCTTGAAATATGAATAGATTTGGACTTCAATTTTTGAGAGCAAGAAATACTATATGAGGAGCTGAAAACTTTATCGTTTAAAAAGAGCGGCAAAATGTTCTTACGTACTTTTTTATTCATTTGCTCTTCTGCAAATGAAATGATCAAATTATTCGCATTTTAAACACATTTCTTCTTCTTCTTATCTTCATCATGGTTTCAGATCAAATAAACCGTTGACTCTGAGATGATCGGTGACTGTCCAAGGAGATGAATAAATATCCCCTACACTGAGGTCAAGGATGTGAGAGGGAGTGACCTGGAGAAATGGCATTTAGGACAAAGGAGAAAGGATTTCTTTCGCCCAGAGAATTTAAGACATTTTAGATGTCCGCTGACAAGTCGCGAAATGCAAGTATGGGATGACTTATCTCCTGAGATGGAAAGAAAGAAACCTGGGTCATGTCTCTTGTCTCAGTTGTTTGATGGAGGAACCAGACAGTCTTCTCTGATGATAAATTTTTTGAAGGAGAAAAGCTCCAGATAGATCAGTTTGTTAGAAGTGGGAGTATTTTGAAAGCAACTCTCTTAGGCCAGTTTGCCATTTCGTTGCCAAAAAATATATCTTTTCCCATTAACCGAATTTAAAATGAATTCAACAAAAATTTTGAAGTAGTGAGTTGATTCTGCAAAAGAGGAATTGTTCAAATCATCGATATATTATCGACAGGCGTACTAGGTTAAATGAAATAAAAATGACATTTGTTTGGCAGAAAAAAATCCGTTTTTCAATACAGAATAAAGAAAAAGACACAATTTGTGCATATGAAAAATAAAAAATGTGTTTTCTTAAAAGAAAATCGTTTTTAGTAGGGGAGTATAGTTTCTCCCGGCGGCCAGCAATAATGAACAACTTTTAAGACATCGAGTCAATATGGCTATTAATGAGAGGTTGGGGTATTCTATCCCACCCCTCGAGAAGAGATCTGTCCAGTTATTGGAAATTTTGTGGGGGTGGTGGGCGCCCAGAAATTCACTTGCCTAGAATGTCCCAAACGTGTTCGATCGGGTTCATGTCCGACAAACATACTGGCTAATCTATTCGTATGGTTCGTTCTTCATCGTTCAATTAATTCTTCAAGAAAATCCTTCCTCAAGTCAGCCCGATGTGACCTGCAATTGTTGTCCATTAACAGGAAGACAACTCCAATTGCAGTGTAAGGGACTACAATAAGTCTCAGGATTTCATACTTACATCGGTGACAAGTAAGAGCTCCATTTCGAATGAAATGGGGATAGTTGCGCCCATCAATGGAGATGCCAGCATGGACCATCACTCCCCCATCACCAAATCTTGCATTTTCGTTTAAGAACGCAGAATTGTTTCTAGCATCACGTCCCACGATGAAATTATCAAAATGAACAGAAAACCGGAATCTTCGGGCAAAAGAATATTGAGCCATTCATTTCTCATCCAGTTCATATGCTCTGTTGCTGTTATGAGGCTGCGACGGTGCCTTGTTGTGAATGTAACACATACCACTAGTCGCCGAGTGTACAGATCTGCAGCGAGGACAGTTTGTGGCGACTCTGTGGTGCCAGCAGCAAGGTGAAGGTGTTAATGAAGAAGAGTGGCATTCATATTTCGAAATCTCTGAGCCATTAGAGTTGAATAACGGTCTTCATTGAGCGTTGTTGCACATCTACATCCTTGGCCTGATCTTCAGCCTGCATTTAAAAAAATGGTTTCAGATCTTGGAAATTACACTTTGTGAAACACCAATGGCTTCTGATCCTTCAGTTTATGTTTGGCCCTCTTCTAAGCGGCTGATATTTCTTCAAGTTTCTAATTCGATTAAGCGACTTCCTTGAGACATTGCACTAATCGAAACAACGTGCTTACTGAATGTCAATTGTTCTTTTCCGCTTTTAAAATGAACGCTCGACATTCAGGATTTAAGTTGAAAGCCAAATTAAATTCGCTGCTGCTAAATCGTCGTCTTGGACATCAAACCCAAAATTTGCCTTTGTGACTCTCTTCTTTCACTTTAAGCAAAAAAAAAAA
>JAOUZG010014698.1:491116-504910 GCA_026289955.1 Argiope argentata | reverse complement strand
AGCAGTGCAGAGTACAGCTTCAGAGCGAGAGAGATAGTCAGTGAGAGTGAGCGTGAGAAAAAGTCGCTGCGTTGCACGAGCATACCCAACGAGCGAGCATCTTGAGAAGAGAAAGTAAACTTGATTGGATTGAAAATCGGAGTTTACATTTGAGAATAAAACACATACTAGACCAGCGCTAACATTGTGGTCCGTCGAGAGCCGGAGACATGAACTATAGTTATTGACGTGAGTACTGGCTTTTATGCGTTATCCTTACAAATCGAGCAGTTGAATTAATTTTGAGAAAAAAAATGTTTAAGAACTGTTTAAAGGAAGATCTTCGTAACGTAGCCATTGAGCTTGGTGAAACGATTGAGGAAAAGGCAACCGTTGCTGAGTTAATTAACATTATTAAAGAAACTAAAACTTTTAAAGAAGATAATGATTTTGTGAAAGGATTTATTTAGTCTACTATTGAAAAAAATAAGAAAGAAGAACAAGCCGAAAAGGAAATCAAGTTGAAAGAACTCGAACTTGAAATTACACGTTTACGGCAAGCAGAAAAGGAGAAAGTAAATGAGGATTTTGACTCTCTAGATTCGTTGGTAAAGAGTGTTCAAATTTTAACTGTTAAAGTGCCAAGTAGACCTGAAGGTTGGACATTAATTTTTGCTTCTTTGGAAAGAGGCTTTACATCAAAAAATGTACCTGAGAAACATAAGTCAGACATTTTGTTGAATTTATTGGAAGAAAGAGCGTCAAATGTGTTAACATATGTTAAGGACGACGAGCTTAATAACTATGAAAAGCTAAAATCAATCATTCTAAGAGAATTTGAACCAAGTGCATACCAATTCCTGGAGCAGTTTAGGAAAGCTGCACGTCATTTAAATGAAACGTATACTCAATAAACTTCTCGCTTAATAATAAATTGACAGTATTATGTGAAGTTAAGGAAGGTCTCGGATTTCGATGGATTAAACAATCTCATTGTGTCAGACAAGATTTTCAGTACGCTTGAAAAGGAGGTGGCTTCACATATTTCAGTGCGCGCAGGAAATGGTTGGTTTCGCCTGCTAGAGTTTACTAAGGAGATATATTTGTATTATAATTCCCGAGGAAAGAGCTTAAAACACTCACCGAATGTCTTACCTCGAAGTAATCCAGTGAAAAACCTGTCAAAAGTATTTTTAAGTGAAGTTAAAGATTTAAAGTGTGTTTGTTGCCCGGAATCGCATCCATTGTATAAGTGTGCAACGTATTTAAAACTTCCTGTGAATAAGACAATTGTTCTAATTAAAGCCAATAAACTTTGTTTTAATTGCCTGGCTTCATCGCATAAGGCGCAGGACTGTAAATCAAGGTTCGTTTGTTCAGAGTGCCGAAAGAAACATCATAAAACGATTCACTTCGCTGCGAGATCACGAAACCAAGAAGCAAGCAATTCTGATTTAGAGCATCTTAATGTACTGGCGCCGGACTTCGTACTTAGTTCGGAAACACACAACCTATTAACGGCAACGAGTGTAAACAGAAGAAACCGTGTTTTGCTGAGCATTGCAATTTGCTACATCAAGAGTGAAAGTGGGTCATTCCCGGTGAAGGCCATCCGGGATAGCAGAAGTTCTTCGAACTTTATAACTAAAGAATTCTGCGAGCTAATTGGACTGAAGAAAGTAAAGACGAATATCGCAGTGACGGGATTAAACAATCCGGTAATTCCGATTGACTCGAGAGTGTCTGCATCTATCTACAATGAAGAAGGCAGTTATTCGAGGAAATTGGACTTTCTTTTGGTACCAACAATAACCGAGGATTTTGTTCCAGCAACGAGGATCTCGTTTAATCTGGATGGCGTTCCCAATCTGAAATTGGCAGATAGAAATTTCAATATTTCGGAGCGCGTGCAGATGCTTCTCGGAGCAGAGGTCTTCATCGAATTAATGCTACCTGGCCAGTTCAGGATGGAGGATTCGAAGGTTATTCTTCAAAACACTCTTTGGATTTGTTGTTTCCGGATCCACTCTTTCCGATGGAAAGGGTAAAGAACATTGTGGACTTATTCAGATTGCGGACAATCTAGATCTTTCAATTAAAAAGTTTTGAGAAATTGAAAATGTAGAAATTGACTCTACTAAGACTAGTGAATTAGCTATTTGTGGAGAGCATTATAAAAACACCTATTCCTGAGATGACGAAGGAAGGTACACGGTTGCGATACCTTTGAAAGAAAATCCTTCATGCCTTGGTGAATCAAAACAGACTGCGATTCAGAGATAAAACTCTTTGTGGAAGCGACTAAGTAGAGATAAAGAATATTTGTCGCTCTATAGGAATTTTTTGCAGGAATACGAAGATTTAGGCCACATGAGGGAGGTCAAGAAGGATGATTCTGAAATTGCATTTTACATGCCGAACCATGGGGTGTACCGTCCCGAAAAATCTACAACAAAGCCGAGAACAGTTTTCAATGCTTCGAGCCCGTCAACGAATGGAAAATCGCTAAATTCTATTCAATTGAACGGCGGTCTGGTTCAAGAAAATCTTTTTTCCATTATGGTGCGCTTTCGAAAGCACACACATGCTTTTACAACGGACATAGAGAAAATGTTTCGGATGATAAGCATACACCCAGAGCAAACATGTTTGCAGAGAATTGTTTGGAAAAAGGGTATAGAAGAACCAATAAGGATTTACGAGTTAACTACTGTCACCTACGGCACATTTAGCGCTCCTTATTTGGTCACAAGAACCTTGAAGCAGTTGGCGATGGACGAAGCTAATAACTTTCCTTTGGCCGCTCCTGTAGTGCTGAATGACTGCTACATGGACGATATTCTCTCGGGAGCAGAAAGTGTAGAAGACGTCATCCAGTTGCAGCATCAGCTGATTGAGATATTCAAGACTGCTAAGATGCGTCTTCACAAGTGGTGTGGAAACTTACCTGAGATAACTTCAAATCTGCGAGAAGAATATTCTTTTTCAAAGTCGGATGAGACTAAAGCATTAGAAATCATTTGGAATCCCAAATTAGATTGTTCTCTTTTCAGAATAGAGCAACATAGGCCAACTTCATTCACCAAACGAATGGTCTTTTCTACTATTGCAAGAATCATTGATCCTTTGGGTCTCCTTGGACCAATTATAACTTGGTTAAAGATATTTATGCAAAGATTGTGGTTGCTTGAATTGGGATGGAGTGATGAACTTTCTTCAAAAGAAGAAAAGGAATGGCGCCGATTTATCGACTCCCTAGAAGCCGTGCATAATATTGCTATTGACAGATGCATTATGGTTAAGATAGTGAGATGCATAGAATTGCATGCATTTAGTGACTCGTCAGAAAAGGCGTATGGTGCATCGATCTATCTCAAGTCTGCATCTGACCTTGGAGAAGTTAAAGTGAGTCTAGTAACGAGTAAAAGTCAAGTGTCGCCACTGAGACAGATTTCTATTCCAAGACTTGAGTTGTGCGGAGCAGTTCTTGCCACTAAATTGATGAAAAAGGCACAGGATGCTTTGAAGCTTTAGATTTCAGCAGTGATTTTTTGGTCGGATTCGACTATTGTGATATCATGGATACATCGAGAATCAAGAGAATTAAAGACATTCGTAGTTAATCGAGTGTCCAAGATTCATCAACTCAGTTCCAGCGACCAGTGGCATCGCATTACATCTGAACAGAATCCTGCGGACATCATATCTAGGGGACTACTTCCTGAGGAGCTTCGTGACAGCTCTCTATGGTGGTATGGACCAGAAATTCTACAACAGAGTGCTTATCCAACCACTGTTCTTGGGAAGCCAGCCCAGGGGGATGACTTTGATTGCGAGCTGAGGATGTCTGAGAGAACTCTAGAGACTTCATTGCTGAGTTCCAAGAACTTTGACTTTTTCGACCAAATTATGGACATTTCTAATAACTATTTTAAATAATACGTATTGCATCTTATATTTACAGGTTTATTTACTAATCTAGATCGAAGGAGAGAAGGAAGGGACCTTTAAATAATAGCGAGGTAAAAGATGAAGAAACCTGGCTTATTAAGCAGGACCAGAGTAAGCTTAAATTAAAAGACCCTTCAAACAAGTCTTTAGATATGTTTCAGGATGATAGAGGAGTCTTGAGAGTCGGGGGAAGGCTAGAGAAGGCTTCCATTCCCTATGGCCAAAAACATCCAGCTATTTTAGCTCAAAGTTTTAAACTGTGTAAAGTTCATTTTTTAACTTTGCATAGGAAATTATTTCATGTTGGTCCACAAGGACTACTTAATGTTGTTAGATTAAAATTTTGGGCTTTAGGAGGGAGAAACTTGGCTAGAAAAACTGTTCATACTTGTGTAATTTGTTTTAAGTGTAAACCAATTCCATCTTCCCAAATTATGAGCAATAATCCTCATGAAAGAGTAAATATGGCTCCTACATTTAGTGTAACTGTTCTGGACTTGGGAGGTCCATATTACGTAACTTACAAAAACCAAAGAAAGAGTATTTTGAATAAAATTTATGTTTGTGTTTGTATATGCTTTGTAACTCGTGCCATCCACCTTGAGATTCTCTCAGATTTAACTTCACATTCAGTAATTTCAACCCTTAAGAGATTCATGGCTTGGCGCGGAAAATATTCTGAAATTTTCACAGATAATGCAACCAATTTTGTGGGTGAGGATGCTCAATTAAAAGCATTCTATAAAACCCTTAACTTTCCTGATAAAAATCTAGCTGCATATTTCACGGAAGAAGGCATTGAATGGAATTTTATACCACCAAGGGCTCCCCACATGAGTGGTCTTTGGGAGGCGGTGAAGTCAGTGAAACATCACCTTAAGCGAGCTCTGGGAAGATCACGATTCACATATGAGGAGTTCGAAACCGTGATTATCCAAGGTATCTTAAACTCTAGGCCTTTAACTCCAATATTCAATGATTTTGAGAACTTTGAGGTATTGACATCTGCACATTTCTTGATAGGTAGATCAATAAATTCTATTCCTGAACCTGTAATGATTAACATAAATGATAATAGATTAAGTCGTTGGCAGCGAACTACAAAAGTCATTCAGGTTATCTGGAAAAAGTGGAGTACCGATTATTTGAATACTCTACAACAGAGAACAAAGTGGATGGCCGAGAAGGATAACATAAAACCTGGAGCTGTGGTAATTGTAAAAGAGGATTTTACACCAGTGTGCAACTGGCTTTTAGGACGTGTCATTGAGGTCTATTATGGTTCTGACGGTAAAGTAATAATAGTCAGATTAAAAACAAAGACTGTAGAATTCAAAAAGCCAATAACTAAGATCTGTATTTTGCCTGTAGATGTAAATAGTTAAAGTCAATTCAAATTTTACAGATAGTGTTTGTTTTTAAATTGTTCTTTTTAAATGTTTAACTTGTTGTTATACTGAAATTTGTGAAAATTTAATACTATTATTGAATATTGTAATATTGCAAGGCCCGGGGGTATGTTCGAGCATGCGCATTGGCACTAGTGTAGTGATCAAAAAGGAGTAAAAGTCGCTTAGAATTGGCGTTTTGCCAGCAATGCAGAGTACAGCTTCAGAGCGAGAGAGATAGTCAGTGAGAGTGAGCGTGAGAAAAAGTCGCTGCGTTGCACGAGCATACCCAACGAGCGAGCATCTTGAGAAGAGAAAGTAAACTTGATTGGATTGAAAATCGGAGTTTTCATTTGAGAATAAAACACATACTAGACCAGCGCTAACACATTGTAAGAAAAAATAGAAAGCTAAATTCATAAAATAATGTTCCCTCTCATGCAAGATAAAGATGAAAATAAAAGTACTTTTTAGTTTTGGCGGTGGCAGCAGAGGTTGACTTCTGAAAAGTGTTTTCTTGGGCATCTTGAAACTCACATGATTGTTCTTTTGAATCTCGGTATCTTCGGCCGAATCGCTCTGAAAAGAAGGTTGATTAGTGCGTCGTAAATCCTGTGCACACGGAATATATAAAAAAAGCAATAACAAATAGATTAAATCACAGTAGTTTTCAAAATTCTATTTCTAAAGTGCATTTAAAAATCAAATTATATTTTTAAAATTGTTTTCTACTTTCTAGGATAGAGCCTATTATTCGCAACCATAAAAATAATGGAATCTCCCATTATTTTTTCTTCTTAAATTTATTATCGAATGGAATTAAAAGGCCATTAAATTCAAAGATTAAATTACGATTGAATCTTAAAACCATTAAAAAATTTCATCCTCGCAAACATTCAGCTTTTATATACTTTGAAATAAGTGTGCAAAAGCGAACAATCAGTTCAATGAAAAAATATGCCTTAAGCGTTGAGAGATATGAAAGACAGATCAAGGTTGCCCCAAAATGAAGCAAACAAGACAGAAAACAAAATCTAGGCTGTACTCAAATACTGTTTGTAGTCTCTTATTCACTTTAGAATTCCAGAACTAAGTTGCTGGACGTTTTCATGTAATGTAGGACTCCTCAATTCCCGTTAAATCCATAATAATAATAAATAAATAAACACACAAATAAAATATTTGCTCAAATGCAATAAATTTCATTTTGATTTAATCTACCTTCCGTCATTTAAAATGTGCAAAGGGATCCTTTGACATTCGCTTCGTTATTCTACAAAACAGAAAATGGCACCTTCTTATTCATATAATCGAGACAAAATAAGATATTGATTAACAATACCTTATTTTTGCTCGGAGACAATATATCGAGCCGCCTCGATAGTTTCTCTGAGTAAAATAGAAAGTCAATTTTAAGTGTGCCAAGTTAAAACTCATAAGTGCGCCTCGTTTTAGGCTGAGACCTCCATCAATAGAATAACGATACCCGAAGTTCATAGTTCAAATTTCAGAATAATTTAGAAACGCGGAAAACGAAATTATTTCTGAAACCTTCAATGTTGGAAAAAGAGTGTAAAGCAGAAATTAGAGCTTGTTTTCTATCAAAGTAAAAAGTGGTGATACAATCATATAAAGAAAACTACACGCTGAGGAAGTGAAATATGAAAATAGATGAATAGGACTATTGTTTTTTTTATTTCTGTTTGGTAAGAAAGGAGAGAATGGTAATAAAAATGATTCCATATGCGAAATATATTCCGTAAGTGACAATATTTCAGATAATTACGGACATTTAAACTCACACGCAAGTCATTAATCGGACAATTTTGCTTTCTTCATTGCATGATTAAAAGAAGCTTCTCAAAGTCTTCACCGCCTGCTTAAGGTGGACAAAATGAAGGTATTGAAGGAGATTGTTTCAAGGGAAAATTTAATATTTTCTATGCGAGAAGCGGAAATAAACATTCTTGTTGGGGCGGAAATACAAGTTGATTGCAAAATTGAGAGGCGGAAATAAACATTCTTGTTCTATGGTTCCTGTTATAATTTCTATCTGAAATTCATTCATTTGCAATTCCCTGCCCCTTCTTCTTCCATAAAATTTGAATGAAATTCTAAATTTCAATTAGGATTCACTATCAATGAGTGCCAAGCAATAATTCCCTTTCGTTTTGTGTCATACTTCATTTAATTAATCATGTAAATCATGTAAACAGCATGATATAACTTACCACTTCTCCATTTTGTGGACGAATATTTCCATTAAAGTCCAAAGACAACGCTGCTCTTGTAGGGTAAGGGGATTCTAAAGGGGGAAAAACAGATCCATGTCTTTACATCACATTTTTTTCATTCTTTTATATTTTGATTTAAGGGTGAAAAGCTTTTACAAGTTTGAGAGCGCTACTAAAATTGCATCGAAACAGCTCTTACTTCTCTTGGGTGAAGCGACTGCTTTCATCCTATTGGCATGATTGGCCATGTAGTTGGCGTTGGCCCTTTGACTTTGCTTCAACAGCTGCTCCATGTGGAGGTGTTCAGGGAACTGAAGGTAGTACTCGGCTGTCTTGCCTTTCTATAAATAAAGTTTTATTTAAATATTTACAGACTAATGTACCATACGCAGAAGCATGTCTGTATTTCTAATAATGTTTTTAACCGAAGACATGGAAGGAAAAATATATCACTTTTGAGAATAATGGTGATAGTATTTTCTTGTTTTAGGAAAATAATTTTAAACGAATCTCGCAACTTTGAGGCGTGCAACATAAAACACAGTAGGAATGAAACTCACGTAATCTAGAACTAGGGGGTTGGCACTGAAGGCGATGAGCGTGTTGTACATTACGTGGTCGTCCTTGAGTCCCGCTGCGTAATGGAGAGGCGTGCGGCCGTCCTGAGGAGAAGGAAGAGGTAACAGTTAACTTACCGATTGCATCCCTGATGAAATCGTAGAGCTTTATGATTTCAAGTATGCTTTATGATTTCAATTGTAGAGCTTATTGATTTCAAGTATGCTTTATGATTTCAATTGTAGAGCTTATTGATTTCAAGAGCTCATTTTAACCTCTAGCTATTTGCTTGAAATGAAGTTTCACTTTCAAGTACATATTAAGCAAAGCATTAAGTATTTCAAAATTATTTCATCGTACAATGCTATCTCTACTTTATTGGTTCAATGTTCCTTCACAACAACTCACTTAAAAATGACTCGCAAAAATGTCGATAAATGGCACTCTTACAGTTTTCTGATAAAACAGATATTTCTTTTATTTTCAGAATTTTAACAATACAATGAAAAACAATGTCAAATGATGATTAACTTCAGAGGTCTTGAAAACTTCGGTTAAAAACTTCCTTTTGAGTGCTGGTTTTCAAAAATTCGGAAAGAATATTTTTTACGGATACTTAACCATAGAATTTCGGAATGTATGATTGCTTGAAATATATCTTTCTATTCTTATTTAAAGATACTTTATTTTTGCAATTTCTATACATTTCTTTTGGTCATTCCTATTTTACTTAAATATCTTATAGAAAACATTTTCGCATTCTTCATTGATTTTGCTTTAAGGCTAAAGGTTTGCTTTTGTAGTCAGCCTCAGTCTGTTCTTTTATTTGTCATTATTGTTTCTAAATTTTTCCAAATATTGGTTGTACGGGTCTGTTCTGTGACACGTTGCCTTTTAAAAGTTTAGCATACGTGTTTTGTTCATTTTCATTGCCCACTTTCATGCACCGCGGACAACTTTGGGCAATGAAAGCTTTGACCTGGAAATCCCATAGGTTTCTATAATGTTAACTTTTTTTACTGATTATTTTTATATTATATTCTTTTTTATCAATTTTTAAGAACATTAGTTTTTAAAAAAATTTTGGACTCAGTTTTGAAAAATATTTTATTTAATAATTTATTTAATTCAATTATTAGTTTTCAATACTGTGGCAATTTGACTATTTTACATTCTACGGAAAAAACATGAGCCTTCGTTACACTTTTTTAAAAACAGCCCAACTTTTATTTCTATTTGCTCTCATCATTTATGTCGTTTTAATTGAGAATCACAATTCTACGGAAAGTTTCATCATCTTATGTTGAGACGAATTCGATAAAGCGAGAGTTGTAAAAGACTTTGTCAGAGTAAAAATTATCAGTTAGCTTTAATTATTTTCTATTCTTTAGTATTCAATTTATTTAATATTCAATGTTTGAAAAGAAAGAAAATTACTTGCTGCCATAAAGCGCTTTTACATGCACAAATCTTTTAACACATCTGGAAAAAATCTAAAGACCCTTTATCATTACATCGTGCTTAAAAACATAAACAATAGTGAAATTAAACTGAAATGCGCAAAATTAACCTTCCATACCAAGTCCTTGGCATCTTTGCTGAGTGGAAAATTCATGGCAATGTATTCGGTGATGTCTTTATGTCCGTACATGACGGCCTTGTGCAGGGGAGTTGCCCCGAGAGGGTCGCGGGCAAGGGCTAGCTTCTTGCGGTCCAGCAAAGTCTGAACATCCCGCAGCCTGCCCCGCGCCACGGCCCGATGGATCTCGTAAATCCTTTCCTAGAGAGGAAACAAACCATTAAAATAAGCCATGAAAAATTATGAATATATATATATATACACACACACCCAAAAACTGGAGGAACGTAAGGTGTAACTCACCATGTAAATAGGCACCATTTGGATGAAGTCCCTGACGAGGGGGTTGGTAGCAGTTTCTCCTAGAAGCCGATCTCCGTGACCTTGGAGAACGATCTCTTCGAGGGCTTCCAAGCTGCCATTAGCCAGCATTTCACGAATCTGCATCCGCGTGCCCGCTGGTTCTGGAAGATCAAACACAAAAACGCTGCTATTGAGGAGAATTTCTTAAAATGACGAATGACGCCCAGAAATATCTGGACTTTATTATCAATTCCTAAAATAATTAGTTTTCACCCATTGAATATTAACGATTTTTTTTTTTTTGTATTGGTGAACATTTCTTAATTCCCTTCCACCGTAAAAGAATGTTTAAAAATGTACCAGCGGAGGACAGATGCTTCTCTTTCTTAATTTTTAACATTCATGAATAAAATTTAGAATTGATTTCCCATGTTAATGAAGTGTGAATTTTTAAAATAAATTAATCTTTAATATTTATTGCGATGAACATAAAAATCTCATTGGCAACTAAACCTATCACTGGGATACTCTTCGGCGTTTCGCGTGACTGGGAAACAGGAGATTCTACATTTTGAGTTTTTGCACCTTTGAATGCAGCTTGAGAAGAGGCGGGAGAAGTGAAAAACCCTCGAAAATCTAGAAGTGGGAGCGCACCTGTTAGATATCCACTTGCAGTTTCGCTTTTTTGTTTAGCGGTATACGGAAGAAAATCAGATATAAACTGTGAACTTTTTTACCTCGAGGTCTTTGGGATTTCTCTTTTTTCCTGTTTACGGAATCTCTTCTATATTTATCAAATCTACAAATTTTATGTTCAAGCTACTTTTGAAATTTCACCCTTTTTTATTTTTCCCATCAATTTTGAGCACAAAATTGTAGTTTAAGTTTAAAACGTGTTTTTTTTTGACTCAGGAAAATCTGAACGCAAAGATTCATTGAAAAATTTTTTGTCCAATTTTTTGACGATTTAAATGTTTTCTCTTTGTTCTTCTTTCACATACCCGAAAGTGAAATGACCGAAACTACAAATTCAATAAACTTCTTTGGACAAATTATGTAAAAGGTCTTACATTTTGAAGAGAAAATGGATTGCCTTTTTATGTAAATCGAGAATGGCGACATTGAAATTCGATAAGACATTGCACAGTTTTTCTAGAAAAGTAAACGTTCATTTTGATATGAGACATAATTTGGTTCTCTTCTTTTTCAAAAGTGGCCATAGAAGATGTTATGAGAATTTTCAATGGGATAATAAGTTTCAAAGATTTTTTTAATTATAATTGATATAAAAATCAAAAATCTGAAAAATAAAACCATTTAAAAAAATTTTTGCACTTGCATCGCCAACTATGTTTTGAGCACAACTGAAACGGCAACTATTTAGCATGTTCAATTTCCATAAAATATTTATTTAACATTGATTTGTAGAAAACAGTTTTCGAATATCAGATGAAATACTTGCAACTTTTTTTTTATTGTTTACGCCGTCTTTGATGACTACCTATTCGAATAGAATTAATGTTCATTAAAATTTTCATTTAAATATTTTATGTAATTTGGTTTCTTAAGGACTTATCAGCAAAATATCTTGTATTTTCAAATATTGTTTGCTTTATAACTCCTATTACAGAAGCCTTTCACCGTTCTGTGCGCTGTATAGGGTATATCTATATTTTCTATTAAATTAATTATAAAATTTTTCTTGGATTTATTTTTTTAGAGTGTGTTACATTTCAGATTTATTTCATTTCATACAGGCATTTATTTCTAGATTTCTTTGCAATAATAATTGAATCAACCTTTTGATTTGATGAAGAATAATAACTAATGGATAAGAATTAATTTCTTCCAAGCAAGCTTAACGCATGTATAGTTTAAATTGTATATTTTACTCTACAAACGATAAATTTTTTTTGAAAATTTAATTTAAATGCTGTCCAATTGATTAAAAGTAGAAAATTAATTTAGACACTAAAATTAGTGTGCCTGAAAAATTATTAGTTTTGAATTGCAAGATGATGTGAAAAATATTCTTTTACCGTGATGTTTTCGGATGTTATTGTAAAAAACCAAAATTTCGCTCAATTTTAAACTAAAGAAAATTACAAAAAGGTTTATGTAAAGTAAGGATTCTTCAATCAGTATGAAATCTCCTATCCTCAAATGAAACAATTCACAAAAAGCGATAATTTCATTGCTGATTCTTGATATTTTCAATTTATTGAACATTCGTTTATAGATCAGCATTTGTTGGTGCGATTCGAGGCATTTCCCAATTAAGCATTTGAAAATAAGTCCAAGCGTAGATGATGTCTTAAATTAAATAATAAGAACTGGGATAGTTCGAATATTTTCTCAAGTTTCTTGAATTTTCTATTAACATAAAATGAGGATAATGTCCATAATTCAAATTCAATTCCAAATCAAAGCTAAAAATCGCGAGAAAACGAGTTATTTTCATTAATTGCGATTCACATTATTTTATTTTGTATAGTCGTGAAAAGCCACCAGATTTTCTTTTGGCATCACTCATCATACAATCATAAAAAGATGTCATTTGTAAGGGTTTAAAGTACCTTTAAGGATTTATGAATTTAAAAAAAATATGTAAGGGACCGTCTTCATATAACTATAATAAAAATTACTTTATACAGATAATTATTCTTTTCGATGTCTTTAGGAAGTAACCAAATTAATCTAAAATTTATATTGGGACATATCTTTTTATTCCCTTTGTGATATTATTTACAAGAATATAGCAATTAAAATGATGGCAGATTAATCTTTTGAAGTTTGAGATTCGCTCCAGAAATATTGTGCACTTAAATAACATCAATATATTTAAACACAAATTTCCTTTTTCTCATTAGGAATTATGTAGTTTATCATCCATAAGTTGCTGAAAGAAATAATTTGTCAGAATGTTTATGAATTAAACAGTTACATTCTACAAATTATTAAATAGGAAATGAAATTTCCATTTTTCTGGAATTTGTCAAATTCTGTAGATGACATTTAATGAGCAGATGAGTAAAACGTTTACCTTATTGTAATGAGGATAGAGATACTTAACACTTTGACTGCCAAGTCAAAATTACAAATCTTCACACAGGGGCAAAAAAAATTGTGTGTTTTTTTCCAACATAAAACTACATATAAAAGCAATATTTTTCAATCTGACTCATTTTGCAACACATGGGGAGATTTTCATTCTGGCTACCAAAAATGATAGCCAAAGCACACCACGAAAGTTTCTGCGAATTCTTCAATGATATATCAGATGGGTGCTTATGCCACAACACAAAGAAAAGGTGTTAAATAGTACAGAAAACTAGGATTAGAATTATTAGGAGTTGCAATAGTTAACGTATGGGTTGCATATCGACATGTAACATGTTCAAAAATGAAAATTCGTAAGTTTAGGGAGAGCGTGGGTTTTCAGCTGCTTGGTATGGATATAGATCCTGATTCTGAGGCACAAAAGAGTAAAAAAATGCACCACTTAATTGATAGGGTTAATGAAAATGGTAAAAAGTTGCGATGTAAAGGTCATTTATGCTATATCAACATTTCTAAGAAAGAGGGTCGTGAACTGGCCAGAAAAAAAAGCAAAGCTAACTTCCAAATACTGTGATAATTCTCCTGACTAGCCTCAATTGTATCGTAATTACTTCAATACCAAACACTGAATGTAACTTTATTCCAAAATAAAGGAATTAACATACTGTATTTATATATATTTTTTATTTTCACAAACTGTGAATATATGTATTTATTATCACATACTGCATATATATTTATC